>OX451219.1:63189067-63261921 GCA_949628195.1 Phasia obesa
GTTTTCTAAATGTTTACAATATTTTGTTTCTTGAAAACTACTTAATTTAATTTTAAAATTGTTTTGCTCTTATATCTATTCTATATTTACATTAAGGAAAAAATCATCATCCTCTTCCATGAAATCGTTGATCATATTTAAACTTGATGTATCTGATAACACAGTACAACAGCCAATCTGGGGGGTAAGAAATTCCAAGTCATGGTGATGGTACTAGGTCAGTATAGTAAAACCCTCAAAGGATTTGGCGTTCGTATGTGTCAGTTTTTTTTATGACCTTTTACATTTTTTCCTTATCTTGATGTTTTTTCGCTTAGTTGTAACATTTTGGCAAAACGTAGTTTAACATAACTCGAGAACCACTTGTCCGATTTTGATGAAACAAATTTTGAAAAATTAAGAATTACAATTTCTCTAATCTGTTTCTATACCGTTTTCTTATATGTGCAACACTTTCGAAGTTAAAAATGAATGTATGAAGGAAAAAAAGTATTTTTTGCCTAAAAACTTAAATATTTTTTTTAAATTCATAAAAATCCAAAATGGAAAAAGTGCCAAAACTAATTATTTTCGCGTAAAGTCACATAACTCATGAGAAAAAAGGCATAGATCATGAAAATCGATGCACGCGTTTCTCATTTATTCACAATTAGGTAAATGTATGAATTTTAAAAATTTGCTCCAGTTATGCACTGGAAAATATTTTAAAAATGGTTAACTACGCCAAACATATGTGGCGCATATGCTGCGATTTAAAAGTTGTAGCAATGCTTTGCGGTCTTCAAAGCGGCTATATAAAATATATGTGCTTTTTGTGCGATTGGGACACACGATTTTCCGGTGACCAATATGCATGCCACGGATGGAAACTCAGAGAGCACAGCAGGTTACAAACGGCCAATATTATTCGTGAGCCTCTAGTGCCGAAGGAGAAGATATTGCTGCCTCCACTGCATATTAAACTTGGAATTGTTAAGAATTTTATCAAAACTGTCTCCAAAAGAGATGAAGTTTTCTTGTGTTTGAAACTAATTTACCCGAGACTCAGCGAAAGTAAAATTAAAGAAGGTAAGTTATAATATCACATTCATTTCCCATGATTTTCCATTTGAAATGCTGATTTTTTATTTTTTCAAACTCATTTTAATAAAACAAAAACTTACAGATATAGAGGCAAAAAGTCGCCGAGTGCAATAATTGCGGAAATTTGCTGGTGGAGTAAGCTTGATTGGCAAGACAAGGATGATCTTGATGATAAAGAAGAAACGGATGATAGCGATGAATGCGATGCCACTAGTCCCGAACAACCACCATCGAAAAAGTCCAGGCAATATTTATTAAAATAAATAAAATAAAAATAAAAAATTATAAAAATGTTTACTTAATTTTTTTAGTAGTTTATGGCCAGCAGTCTGGAGTTATTGGGGAAAATTTATAAAAAAGGCGACAAATGACACTTTTTTGAATAAAAACAAATATCAATATTCTTGTCAAAATGGGATACCTTCACTTAATTGTAAAAAAAGCAGAAAGCGTTAATAGATTTCTATGATCTATGTCGAATTTTGTTTATATTTTATGTGACTTTACATGAAATTAATAACACTTGATCCTTTTTTCCGTTTTGGATTTTTTATGAATTTAAAAAAAAAATTTTTTAATTTTTAGGTAAAAAAATATTTTTTTTCTGCACAAATTTATTTTTACCGGCAAAACTATTGATTATAAAGAAAAACGTTATATGAACGGATTAAAGAAATTGTAATTCTTAATTTTTCAAAATTTGTTTCATCAAAATCGGACAAGTGGTTCTCGAGTTATGTTAAACTACGTTTTTGCCAAAATGTTACAATTAAGCGAAAAAACATCAAGATAAGGAAAAAATTTAAAAGGTCATAAAAAAACTGAAACATACGAACGCCAAACCCTTTGAGGGTTTTACTATACTGACCTAGTACCATCACCCTGACTTGGAATTTCTCACCCCCCAGACAATAATCCCAAAAATGTTCCATAGTGTAATGGTAAAGATTTAGTTCTATAATGCCCCCATGCATATGTATCAATACCATTTTCTCTTACAAATCGCTTATCATCTAAATAACTTAAAGTTAAGTTATTTATGTATTGTGTATACTTGATGAAAATATATACATTGATTCATAATAAAGTTTTTTCTCCAACAAACATTTCCTAAAATCGTTTATTGTTAGTTGGTTGGTTACGCTTTGTTTTACTCCCTTTATTTTTTTTATTTCCTGATCTACTTAATTTTTATAAAATACATTTTAGCTCGCAAACCAATCTTTCATCATCCCTAAAACTTTTTTGTTAACTAATGGAAAATTAACATTATCTTTCGGATACTCAGATGTATCAAAATGAATATTAAGATCACTTCGAATATCATCATAAAGCTCATCTGTTTTAACATTATATTTAAAAGAATATGTATACATGTAATTGAGGTTCATTTATTTTAATTATAATTAAAATTATAACTAAAAGGAAATTAGCACTAGAAACTAAGGCTATCGGCTTTGAGATTCATATTTTCACGATATTTGAGTTTCATATAATCATAATGAAAGTTATACATTTTATACTTTGATGAAGCTCTTTTTCTTTTTAGTTCATTATTATATTAGTTGATTATTACAAACATTATCTTTCGGATATTAAGATCACTTCGAATATCATCATAGAGATCATCTGTTTTAACATTATATATAAAAGAATCGGTATACATGTAATTGAGATTAATATTTTCATGGTATTTGAGTTTCATATAATCATAATGGAAGTTATACATTTTATACTTTGATAACTCTAAAACGGAAAATCCAATATATATGGGTTTATTATATACTGTTTTTACTATATTCATTTCAAGAGCACTGTGGAAATTTGGTTTAGCTATAAGAGCCCTAGCTCCTAACTGTTTACCATTCACATCATATTTTAATGTCTTTCCTCTTGTCAACATTTTCCATAGTCTTACCGTATACCGCATTATTTAGTAGTTTAGAAAAATTTTGTTCAAAGGAGTTTTTAGCCAGTGTTCTGTGATGGTTATTTATATCAATATATTTTTTCAACCACTTCGATTGATTAAATTCAAGAATTCTATAATTTTTTTTTTTAATCAGTCCGTGTTGAAGACACTGTTGAAGGTTGCGATAGTGTATTATATAATTGGTTTTATTATTTAAATCTGTTATTAATTTTTTCTGTTTCATACTTTCAATTTTCTTGTTTTCTGTACAAAATGGAAAGTCACTATGATAGTCGTGTAATGTAGTTGGATATTCTAGATCTACTTCCAATATATAACCTAATGGTGAATCATCCTTTACACTATTTACATTAAAGTTTTCACAATTTTCAATCCATTTAAAATTTTTAAAGGGGAGATATTTTGACATTGCATAGCCATATAAATTATTTACATCTAAATACATTAGGTACATAATTTGATTCTTTTGTAGGATCATAATCACTAACGTATTTATTAGTAGCTATTGAATGACGTTTGCTACATTGGACAATACCTCCCCTAATACCTCGCACGATGAAATTGTACATGTTAATGTCAGTCAACAACTCTAACTCTATTTCCGTTTTTTTTTAACATTGCATCCCAAGATAAACCTGGTGTGGTATAATATTGACAGGGATCTAAATTGTAAATGCTTTTACAAACTTTTCGAAAACTTTCAAATACATCACAAAGCAATAAAACATCTACTTTTAAGTATAGTAGAAGATAGTCTAAGAGTTTAGTACATTTGAATGTATTCCAAACGTTTTCAGCATGCTCGTAATCATCTACACTACACGACTCATTAGTAAGTTTGTTAAAGATGCATGAACGTAGTGGTAGTTCTGTTTCTTCGAGACGTAGTACTAAATCTAGCTAGTCATATGGAAATACGTCTTTACGTTTCATTAAATTGAACTCATCATCATTTTGGTATAGTGATTTTACAGTTTTTAAATTGTCATCGGACAAATACCCTGCTAGTTTTTCTTTGCTTGATTGCATAAACCTACAAGAATCTAGGAATCGTAGTTCTATTGTATTCTTTTCATTTATAGGGATTTTTTTTAGATATAGAAATATATAACTCTTTATTTAATGGAATGATATTTATATCACCTTCAATAGATGAAAGATCCCTTATAAACAAATGACAGTTATATGCAGAAAGATTATGATAAAATATAGGGATGAAGTCTGCGATTTGGTACTCTAACTTGCATTTGTTATGCGCCGGTCCTCTATATTCACCTATTAAATGGCAAAGATCACTCACACGATCTCCAGCAGATAAAGTTTTGCTACAAATAGGACAAATTGTTTCTTCATTTTGTTGTATCTGTTGAAGTGGTGTTAAGGAATTCATTGGTTTAACTATACTTAAATAATTATTATATATATCTAAGCAATCTCTTACTAAATTAGTGAAGAAATGTTTTGGTGAATCATCACCACTATATATTTTAAATATATCTAAACTAGTATCAAAAGAACATTTTATATAATAACTATAGGCAAATGTAATATGCTTTTGTATAGATTTAACACTTACTGAATTTTGAACATTAATTGATTGTAGAATGCATTCAAAATCAGCGTAGACCAAGGCACACCGATTTGCCTTTTTAAATTCTTAAAACTTACAAAATTGTTATCTGTAGAAGGTAACGTAGTAACGATTTTGTTGCAATATTTTTTGTGACTCCGTAAGTCTTCTCATTATGAAAGTAAATCAAGCAGGTGTTACACATATGTATTTGTCGTCTATGCTTTGTTAATTGACTTTTTATTAATCTGCAAAATAACAAAAGAGAAGGACTGGACGTTTTCATTATTTAATTTTTTAAATATGTACAGTGGATCACAGCTTATTTCAACCACTCTTTTTAAAAAATATAAAAGTCGATATAACTTTTGAATGAAACAAAATATTGAACAAATGTGAGTAGAATTTAATAAAACAATTTTTTAGCTTCAAAACGAATATTTTATTTATTCTAAAATTCATTTATTTATAAAATTATTAACTTAAAAAAAAAAAAAATATAGGTATTTCAGTAATCACTGCTTATTTCAACCAGCTTTTTGAAAATACCTGTGTAATTGACATCACTTATGGTGTAACGGTAAATTTCCAATAATTGTTGTTTTTTACTATGTTTTTGATTATTTAGATTAGAATTTAGTGTGATTTTTACAGCCAAGTGATTCCGAGACACATTTTTAAAAAATGGGACGACGCACTACTATTGAACAAAGAGAACTAGTTATTCGCCATTATACAAATGGCCATTATCGTCGAAAAATTGCTGAAATGGTTTGCCTAAGTGATTCGACAGTGCAAAGTATAATTTATAGATTCACGCGAGAAAATAGAGTAGTCGATAAAGGCAGAAAAGCCCCCAATAAAATTTTCAATGAAGCAGATGAGCGCTATATAGTAAGAAAAATTAAGAAAAACCCGAAGCTATCTGCTCCAAAATTAGCTGCAGAAGTTAAAAACGATTTAAACAAAACTTGCAGTGCAGAAACAATTCGACGTGTCCTAAGAAACCATGAGTTTAATGGTAGAGTAGCCCGAAGGAAGCCATTTATAAATAAAAAAAATTAAGCAGCACGATTCAAATTCGCTAAAGAACACATTACCAAAGACTCAAGTTTTTGGGACCATGTGATTTTTGCGGATGAATCGAAATTTAACATATTCGGCTCTGATGGTCAAACTTACGTATGGCGTAAACCAAATACAGAACTGCAAAATAAAAATTTAAAACCAACAATAAAACATGGTGGAGGGAGTGTCATGGTATGGGCCTGCATGTCTTCAAGGGGGGTTGGAGTTCATTGAAAATACAATGGACAAGAATGTGTACCTCAAACTCCTAAAAGTCAATTTGCTGTAAAGTGCTGATAAACTAGGCTTCAAAGACGAGTTTCGCTTCTATCAGGGCAACGACCCGAAACATAAGTCAGGTATTGTCCAGACCTGGCTCATTTGGAATTGTCCCCATTTGATGCAACCGCCAGCGCAATCACCTGATCTTAATGTGATTGAAAATTTATGGTCAATATTAGACCAAAACGTCCGGCAACACCAGATCTCAAACCGGAATGATTTGAAATCAGCACTTAAGGAAGAATGGTCAAAAATAACCACCGAAACCACACAAAAATTAGTACATTCTATGCAAAATAGACTTAAAGCCGTAATTGACCAAAAAGGAGGTCATACCAAATTTTAAAAATAAAAAGTACAAAACATATAATTATATTTTATAAGCTGGTTGAAATACCTTTGTTTTTTATTTTTAGTTAATAATTTTATAAATACCTGAATTTTAGAATAAATAAAATATTCGTTTTGAAGCTGAGAAATTGTTTTATTAAATTTTACTCACATTTTTTCAATATTTTGTTTCATTCAAAATCTATATCGACTTTTATCTCTTTTAAAGAGAGTGGTTGAAATAAGCTGTGATCCAATGTATATAATTAAAATTAATTAAAATAATTAAAATAATAATGTATATAATTAAAATTATTTACCTTGATATGTTTTAAATCTAAACATTATGAAATCTATCGCCATCCTCTAATAGCAACAAATTGATGTGATTTGGTCTTTCTGCTTGAGTGAAGTAGTATGGACCTACTATATTATCACCATCTAAACCAAATATATTCACACTTATTTCAGGATTGTTGTTTTCAAAGACTTTCATTTGATTATTCGGCAGAGGAAATTTCATGTTTTTAAAATTTAAAATAATATTATTATCTAATGTTATAATTTCATCACTAATGTTTCTAACGTTATAGGATACAAATCTTTTTGAATTTCCACCACGTACTATTGGATATAGTGCTGATATAATAGCCCATTTGAAACAATATTCATCATTATTTTGTACATTGATACAACCTTTTTTTTCTGTATTGTTGGTGGTAAGGGAATATATTGAGAACCCCTAATACATTTTTTTTCATTAATATTAATTTCTAAATGTAATATTTCAGTTAATGTCCAACCGCTATGGCGCTCCTGAAATTCACTCATCTTTTTAATGATAATATCACATTGTTCATTATAAAGGTTAATAATATCATATCTTGTCGAAGATATACTGACAATAAACATTTTAGTCTGATGGGACTTTACTTCGATGATACATGAATCTTCTTCTTCCTTAACCAATACATATTCACAAAATAGTTCAATGTTAAATTTTATGTTTGTGTGTTTTTGTAACACATATTTTAAAATATTGATCGCTTTGTCCTTAATTGCATATAAAAAGTTCTCTGGTATTAAGTTAGCTTTATTAATATTTTCCAATAAGTGGCGATGAGGTTTTAAAAATTTATGAAATACAATTTGTATTATTATTTAAACGGTCTATGCAATTATCTTTGTGTTTATTTGTTCGCAAATGATGTGACCAAAATTTTTGTAGAACATGTTCTTTTTAACCATTGCAATATATGCTAACTGCTTTAACTTTTGGGGTGTGAGCTACTACATGTTGGTGCTTAGAAAATTCTATTGAATTTGAAAATTTCAAATCACATGGTGTACATAGATGTTTCTCTTTGTGAAGCATTCTTATATGACGTCTTAAAGATGTGTTGTGATTAAAAACTTTGTTACAAATCTCACAGGTAAAGTTAGCCATTGTTTTTTTGTTTTTGTTTAAATTTTAAATTAAGTTAAGAACACTTCTGAATTCAGTATAATTATGAAGAATAATACCTTATGATCAAACTATTTCTACCAGTGGTATCCAAATCTTCATTTTCAATGCACAATTGTGCTACAAAAACAATAAAAAAAACTCACACCGACGCTTGTTCTCTTCTATTTCAGTTTGATTTCAGTCGTTAATTGAGTGTTAACGAGTGAACAAATGCGGATGTTTACTGCTTTTTTTCAGCTTTATTGTTTTTTTCAGCTTTGATTAAATTTCAAAATAAACCAGCAAACAAATTATATAATACAAAAATTTTTGTTTTGTCATTAAAAATGCTTTTGGTAACATGCAATGCATTTTATGTTACCAAACATTTAAAACAAAGAAAACCTTTTCAATTAAAAGGCATTTTGACCTTTTTCACAAAGAAATAAATAAATTAGAAGAGGAAAAAAGGAAAATGTTTTTCTTGAGCAAAAAAACCTTTATATGCTAAAAATTAAAGAATGGGTTCTGGTAGAAGAGTAAAATGAGGAAATTTTGCAAAATAAAAAATTAGAAATGGAGATTTCAAGCCAAATAAGCTTGGAAATCGCTCAGCAAGGCAGACCATTTATTGATGGAATGTTAGCAAAAAATATTTTACAAAAAACTTTTCAAACTTTAAATTATAGAACAGATTTCATAAAGTCAATTCCCTTGTCACCCCAAAATGTGGCTAGGCGTATTTTTAAACACATCTGCAGCGGTGTTTAAGAATCGAATTATAAAATAGAACCTTGCAATCTTAGCTTAGGGTTGAGTTTTTACCAATAAGCCAATTTATTTGCATTGTTTTTAACTGCATTTGCGTTAATTTTGCTCAAATGACACTATTACAGGTTCAGCGTCTATCAAGATGTCTGCCGAGGTATTTGACCTCTTAGTGGTGAAGTATGGTACTCAAACAGGAGGGCATGCGTCTCTACGCAGTGTGAACTTAATTAAATTATATTTTTGCTCGTTAATATTTATTCTTTATTTTTTAACCGCAATTCCAAATAAAAAATGTGGTCTTGTAAGTATTGGGATGCTACTTCGGGGCTTTTATGGATGATTAGAAAGCAATGTCGTTAGCAAATTAGTAAAGTAGGCCTTCATGCCATACTGAGAAACGTCTCTGGAAGGCGCAGAACAATATTATGCCTCTAATGTACGGCCAAGAAACTCATTCAAAGGATTTGAATGAGTTTCAAGCTTCTTCAAATACGTTACTGCATGTTTCGCTATTTTTGATTTAACTGTTGGCACATTTACATATTTGTGGAATTTTAATTTTTTCAACATTACTAGCTACGGCAGTGCCCCATAATTTTATCCAATAACACCAAATTGGTTTAAGGATCGACTTGTACAGTAGAAGTTTGCAATCTAAGCTGAGGGTAGAGTTTCTGCCAATAAGCCAGTTTAATTGTACTGCTTTTAACTTCATTTGTGTTAACTTAAATTCTATGTGGCTTTTCCAAGTAAGGCGGCAATCAAGGTATCATTTGGTTATTTATGCAAATGGGGGAGCATGAATGCCTACGCAGTGTAAAAGTTATATCGGGTGTTTAAATTTTAAGGGCCGATGTTGAATGTGAGCCTCAACTAAACGTCAAGTTTTTTTCTGCATTTAATTTGACATTTCTCAATTTCAGACTAACTCAATTTGAACCATGGAAAGATACACAATCACAACGAGCAACGCTCGATTGTGTATCTTACGCGACAAATTCAATGGCCGTGTTATATCACGTGGTGGCGATGTCAATTGGTCGCAAAGATCATGTGATTCGACACCGTTGGACTTCTTTCTTTGGGGTTATTTGAAAAATAAGGTGTATGTCGATAAGCCAGCAACAATTCAATAGTTAAATAATGAGATAATTCGGCACATTAACGGCATAGAAACTCAACTATGCCTCAGCGTCATCGATCCGTCATCGTCCATGGTATGCCGCCGAAGTCACGGCGGCCATTTGGCCGATATTTTGTTCCATACATTGTGAGGTACCAAAATTTAGCAATTTTGGCCCACACCAAAAGCAGTTGGGCAGATGGATTTATATCCATTTACCTGGGGACGGATTCACATCCGTCATGTAATCTTGTATTGCAGGTTAAAGCATCAACATGCAGAGAGAGACAACGCAGCGAACATGCAGAGAAGAAGAGAGAACGGGAACAAAAAGAAACATCATCACCAGAACGTATTTATACAAAGTTAAACTGCAAACAGATGCATACACACCCAGGCAGATTGCAGTACGGCAGCAGCAACAAAAGCAACAAATGAGAGATGTGGCTGAAAGGTTCGACACAACTTAACCACAAAGATGCAGTTGTGTTGCTGAGCAACTTTATAAAATGCGAGGGAGTAAATAGATCAGTCTCTTTTCCTTTAGACGCCAACAGGAGCAGACGTAGTGAAGTGACAGTGGGTAATCAAGAGGAGAATTCAAAACTAAAGTGCAAGTGAATAGTTAATAAGTGAAGAACAATTTCTACCGGGGTGACAAGTGTTAAGTAGTGAAGAGTTTTAGGCAGAGCAAGGAGGATTTTTATCTGACTTGGCTTTACCGGATTTATATCTGGTCGTTTGGTAGGGATTTCCAAGAGGTTTACACCCGGAAGTCATAGGGCTTAATTTATATCAAGGAGATAGAGACTGGATTGTCATCCAGTGAATAAAGCAGTAGAAGACTAGAGCTAGGTGTGGTAGGGCTACAACCAGTGTCATCGGTAGTACATGTTCTAGGCACAGTAGCCGATTTCTATATTTAAGTGCTAGAATAATAACATTTGAATAAATAAATAATTATAAGAAAAGTGAATAAAAATCTAGCCAAGTAAAAAACGAAAACCGCAAGTCTTTAATTTTATGTAAGAGGACCCTGGACAGCTTCAAACCCGGAAAGCCGGAGATTCCTTACAACATAATTGAACCATACCAATATTATCAAAATAAAAAGAAATGACAATAATTTCCAAAATAATTTGTCTGATAATCAACATCGGCCCTTAAAATTTAACCACCCTTTATGAGTACATTTTTGTCCATTCACCTTTATTTTCCATTTCTTCAACCATTTTTACAAATGTTGCAGGCGTTACTTAACAAACCATGAACTGTTTGAAAATATGTTCCTGGAACGCAAACGGATTGCGCCAACACAAAAATTAACTCGAGTACTTCCTTAAGAAGGAACAAATTGATGTCATGCTGGTTGCAGAGACTCACTTAACAACAAATAGCTTTTTTAAAATAAATGGCTATATCTTATATGACACCAAAGACCCCCGTGGCAGAGCATGTGGGTTCAGCAATACTAATAAAGGCTCGAATCAAACATTATTTACTGTGTGATTTTTGTGAAGATTACCTACAAGCACCAAACATCTGTATTGAAGAATTTCATCAAAACTTAGTTATTTATTCGATTTATTCACCTCCTAGGTTTCAAATATCAGAGAGTCAATACAGCGATTTCTTCAAATCACTAGGTCCCTGTTTCATAGCATCAGGCGACTACAACGCTAAACATACGTTTTGGGAATCACGCCTAATAACTCCAAAAGGTCGGGTTTTGTTTGACACAATTTCAAAAATGAGTCTAAACGTGATATCGAGTGGACAACCCACCTATTGGCCTACTGATCGACAAAAAACCGGATTTTATTGATTTTGGCGTGATTAAGGGTATTCCAAGAGAAACGATTAAAGCTGAAGCGTCACTTGAATTATCCTCAGATCATTCACCCACTATCATCTATATATGGGACAAACAAAACATCATATCACCAATGACTACCACAAGCATTACTTGGTTGAAATATAGAAAGTATCTTAGTACTGTTCGGAAAACATCCCGCTAAGAACACCTGAAGACGTAGAGCGGAGTCTTATTGATTTTGACCAAAACCTCAAATCAGCTGCCCAACATTCAACAATAACCCGACAATTAGCTAGATACAATCAAATTTATTCTTGGCTGAAAAAAGAAAAATTCGTAGAGAATGGCAATCACAGAGATCTCCTCAACTCAAAAGCAGACTTAAAGAAAGCACGAACCGGCTACGAGACATGCTGGAATCTCGAAGAGTAACATCCCTGAAAAACTATTTGGGAGACCTAGAGGCAACTCCTCAATCAGATTATTCTTATGGCGTGCTTGTAAAAACCTTAAAAGGCCAGTCTTACGTAAGCCTCCCTTGCGAACTTCAGCTGGAGGCTGGGCAAGGAGTGATACCGAAAAAGGAAATTTATTTGCTGGATATTTGAAAAAGGTTTTTACCCCAAATATATCGACTGATATAGTTTAGTTGCCAGTTCTCGAGGCTAGTGCTGCAGTACCGATAAGATTTGAATTTGGTGATCTTGAAAAGGCAATAACGGATTTGAACACCAAAAAAGCCACTGGCGTTGATAAAACCAGTAACAAGATGTTAATTGAGTTGCCCCGTATAGCTCGCAGAATCGTTCTTTTTATTTTTAATGCCATTTTACGTTTTGAGTACTTTCCCACAGAGTGGAAGGTGTCCTTGGTTACCATGATTCCTAAACTAGGAAAAGACCACACAAAAATTGAATCATACAGACCTATAAGCCTTTTGTCAAATATGTCAAAGCTGTTTGAGAGGATGTTAATAACTAAGCTTAACCCTATTCTAAGTGACAAAGGATGTATTCCAAACCATCAATTCGGCTTCAGGAAAAAACAGAGTACGATCGAACAAACTCACAGGTTAGTTAATGTTGTTAAGAAGACTTTTGAAGAGAGAAAATACTGCTCTGCGCTTTTTATTGACGTTTCTCAAGCATTCGATTAGGTATAGCATGAAGGCCTAATATATAAGCTAAAATATATAAGCTGCTAGATAGTTATTTAACCGAACGAAAATTTATTGTGAAAGAAGGAGATTTTTTGAGCTCACCCCAGCCAATCGAAGCCGGAGTTCCCCAAGGTAGTATATTGGGGCCCTTTTTATACTTATTGTATACTTCAGACATGCCAACTAGTAACGGAGTTCACACATCGACATTTGCTGACGACACAGCTTTTTTGAGCATTCACGAAAGACCCGAAGTAGCATCACGATATTTACAAGACCACATATCCAATTTAGAAAAATGGTTGAAGAAATGGAGAATAAAAGTGAATGAACAAAAATGTACTCACATAACTTTCACACTGCGTAGAGAATCTTGCCCCCCTATTCGGATAAATAATCAAACGATACCCCAGCTTTCAGACGTCAAATATCTCGGCATACATCTTGACCGGCGCCTTACATGGAAACGGCACATAGAAACAAAGTTAACACATATGAAGTTAAAAGCAGTCCAACTAAACTGGCTTATTGGCAGAAATTCTACTCTAGCTTTAGATTGCAAACTTTTATTATACAAGTCAATTCTAAAACCAATATGGTGTTATGGCATTCAATTATGGGGCACTGCCTCAGCTACCAACGTAGAAAAAATTCAAAGGCGCCAAAATAAAATTCTACGTATTATTACATCTGCTCCCTGGTATAAAAAATTCGAACATCCATAAAGATCTAAACGTGCCATCAGTTAAATCAGAAATAACGAAACTTGTCATAAGGTATTTAAAGAAGCTTGAAACTCATCCGAATCCACTGGCCCGTAACATACTAACTGAACCTGGTTACATTCGACTAAGAAGGAGGGACACTGCTTCTCTCATCCGTATATCAGAGGGATAACCCACAAACTACAGTAACCGTGAAACATACATTTTTTTGTCCAGCACTGGTTGGACTTAACAAGTATATTTTTAGACTTAAGATATGAGTAATTTGATAGTTCAATTATATTGAAGATACAATAAATAAAAATAACGAAAAAAATAAAAAAAAACTTATATAAGCTGTTAGATAGTTATTTAAATAATCGGAAATTCATTGTTAAAGAAGGCAATTTTTTAAGCTCACCTGAGCCAATTGAAGCCAGAGTTCCCCAGGGTAGTATATTGGAGCCGATTTTATACTTGTTGTACACATCAGATATGCCAACTAGGGACCGAGTCTATACATCGACATTTGTTGACGACACAGATTATTTAAGCATTCACGAAAGTCCCAAAGTAGCATCACGATATTTACAAGACTACATATTAATTTTAGGAAAGTGGTTGAGGAAATGGAAAATTAAGGTCAATGAACAAAAATGCACTCACATAACTTTTACTCTGCGTAGGGAATCGTGCCCCCCTAATCACATAAATAACCAAATGATACCCCAGCTTTCAGACGTGAAATATCTCGGCATACATCTTGACTGGCGCCTTACTTGGAAACGCCTCATAGAATCAAAGTTAACACAAATGAAGTTAAAAGCAGTCCAACTAAACTGGCTTATCGGCAGAAATTCTAATCTAGCGTTAGATTGCAAACTTTTATTGTACAAGTCAATTTTAAAACCAATTTGGTGCTATGACATTCAATTATGGGGCACTGTCTCAGCTAGCAATATAGAAAAAATCCAAAGGCGCCAATACAAGATTCTACGGATGATCACAGTTGCTCCCTGGTACATAAGAAACTCGAACATCTACACAGCAGAAATAGCGAAATATGCAGTTACGTATTTACAGAAGCTTGAAACACATCCAAATCCGCTGGCCCGCAACATGCTAAATGAACGTGGTTACATTCGTCTAAGAAGGAGGGATATTTCTTCTCTCATCCGAACATTAGAGGGATGACCCGCAAATGATAGAAGCAACCGTGAAACATACATCTTTTTTGTCTAGCACTGGATGGACAAAACAAGTATATTTATTTTTATTTTAGGCCTAAGATATGAGTAATTATTGTTATTTCAAAAATATATTTGAAGATTCAATAAATAAAATATGAAAAAAAAATCTACTCAATATCATCCCCTCCACACAAGATCATTTAAATCAAACCCAAAATCCTAAACAGAACACCAAATAACGCAAATGACACGTGTCTGTGACACCTGCATACTTATCAATATGTCATCCCTTGTCAAAATCACTTTCATCTTTTAATTATACCGCTTTTTAATGATCATTATCTTTGACTTTTATTGCCATTTCCACTAATTTATTACTTTACTGACCCTCATCCTTGACTTTTTTACCCTTAATCGCTTTTTTAATGGAATTTCCTTAAATTAATGGCTTTTTTAATGGGGTTTCCTTGAATTTCAATGCATTTAGGTTGGAGCTGCAACCGTATTCCCACCTACTATATACTGTCCCAAAAGTTCAATCTCTAATGACAAAGATTTAAAATTTTTTACAATGGTACAAATAACTATCTCTTGTTTCGGCAAAAGACGAGTATGGTAAATTGTTAAAAGAAGTTTTATTTAAATATGGCCCGAAATAATTTAGTTTTTCTCACATGTAACGTCAGATTATTAGTCGATTTAAGTAGACGTATAGAATTAAATAATATTCTTAACCAACATAAAGTTGATGTGTTTTTCTTACAGGAATCTCATTTTCTTAAAAATTCGAGAATAAATTTTCACAATTATAATATCATTACAGATAACTCGAATATTGGCACAGCGGTTCTTATTAACAAAATAATTAAGTTTACAATCTAAGAATTACTAACAGTTTTATTGAAATTAATTTAAAATTTGCGAGTGAGTCAAAGAAGTTTTTATTAGGTAGCGTTTATTTTCATTCAAATTTACCCCGTAATGAGTACTTTGCGGCGCTTTATATTATTAAACAATTTTCAGGTTCTTATGAAGGTACGTTCATTGGAGGAGATTTTAATTCTCGAAATACGTATTGGGGCGACTCAATTACAAATTTAAATGTTCATAGCTTTGCTGATTGATTGAATATGTCTGGTTCTGGTGGTTCTTCATTTTTAAATCACTTTCTTATAAGCACTTTATTGATTGATTCATTTAACAGTAATTTAGAAATTGCTAGTTTGCCTACTACATTATTTATCAGATCATTTTAAATATTTTTATTTTATTTAAATAATATCTCGAAAACTATAACAAGGTTCAAGCTCCCTACATTTTTATTTTGTTTTTGACGACCAGTGTAATCAGTAACAATTTTAATTTAAAGTAAATTAAATATTTAAATTTTCACTCAAGAAAAGAAATCAATGAAACAAAACATATAAGTATGTATTTAAAATTTGTTATTTTTAAGTGCAAATTTGTGAAAATGTAATTAATTTTTCTTAAAAATAAAAGACAGCATGATAGTTTGCCTTGTGTTTATTTTCAATGCTATTTTAAAGTTTAAGTCTGTAAATAAAAAATAAAATTAATATAAATTTTACCATTTTAAATATTACAATTAAGCATTTCCTGATTTTTTGATAGACTTTCATCATGTTGTTCCATTTTCAAATTCGTCAAACGTTTCTTCAACTGCAATAAACCGCCAAGCTAGGAGCTTCGAGTTTTTAATGCGAGGCCCAGCCGCGGTTAATTTCACAGTAAGTGATTCTCATAGCCTGTTCGAAACTACATTGCCTTGGCCACAATTTAATAAGCGACTTTTGGCCAAATCGGGATGCTCGGTCATAAAATTTTTCAAAACTTGTTTTTGCACACCGTTGATGTTTTTAATACCTGTCCAGGTATTTTAAATATAATGACAGATGTTATAAACAGTACAGTGGCCTACCAATGGGTTCACCGGCATCACCTATTGTCGCTGATGTAGTAATGGAAAAACTTTTGGATAATTGTATGAAAAATCTTGAAGATTATAGATTATCGACGAAATATGTGGATGATATTTTTTGTATTGTAAAAACAAGTGCAATAAAAAAGATTCTGGATCAATTAAATTCCTTTCATTACAAAATAAAATTTACAATGGAAGAAGAAACCGAGGGAAAACTTCCGTACCTGGATACCCTGGTTGTAAGAAGGAAAAATAAAATAAAAATAGTGCTAATATCAATATATGTTGTGTATTTTTTTTTTGAACTGTCTGTTTACATAAAACAGACAGTTCAGTTATATACACATGTACAGTTAACACTACACGTGAGCGCAAGATGTTAAAAAGTGTACAGTATTGCATGTTTTTAAAAAGCAAATATTGATTGTATGTGTAGTGGAATATTACTAAACAGTAAATACAGAGAACAAGAGAGCAAACAGTGCAAAAATCAGTGCACCTGATTTGACCGGACAGTTTTATCAAGTGTGCAATAAATATGCTGAGCATTTCATATTGTTCACTAGTTCATTTTACTTAAATTTTCTTGAGTGTAAAATCTCTGATTTTTGAGAGAAAAAATTAAATTAGATTTTTTTATTCATCAATAAAAGTTAAAAAAATCAAGCTACTACAGTAGCTTGATTTCCAACGCGCAAATTAATATAAAATAACTAAAATACAAAGTACAAACCCTTGCTTTTAACATCATACATTTACATACATGCTGTCTGCTATAACAGTATTTCATATCAAGAGACACTATTTTTTTTTTTTTCATAATTTACTTATTGTATCTTCAATATTTTTTAACTAACAATAATTACTCGTATCTTAAGTCTAAAATAAAATATTCTTTTTAAGTCCAGCCAGTGCTAGACAAAAATAATGTTTGTTTCACGGATTTCGAAATCATTTGCGGGTCATCCCTCTAATGTACGGCCAAGAAAAGCAGTATCTCTTCTTTTTAGTCGAATGTAACCAGGTTCATTCAGCATGTTACGCGCCAAAGGGTTTGGATGAGATTCAAGCCTCTTTAGATATGTGACTGCATGTTTCGCTATTTCTGCTTTAACTGATGGCATGTTTAGGTCTTTGTGGATGTTCGAATTTTTTACATACCAGGGAGCAGATGTAATAATACGTAAAATCTTATTTCGGCGCCTTTGAATTTTTTCTACATTGCTAGCTGAGGCAGTGCCCCATAACTGAATCCCATAACACCAAATTGGTTTGAGGACCGACTTGTACAGTAGAAGTTTACAATCTAAGCTCAGGGTGGAGTTTCTGCCAATAAGCCAATTTAGTTGTACTGCTTTTAGTTTAATTTGTGTTAACTTGAAGTCAATGTGGCTTTTCCAAGTAAGGCGACAGTCAAGATGTATACCCAGGTATTTAACATATGAAAGCTGTGGTATCATTTGGTTATTTATGCGAATAGGAGGGCATGAGTCCTCCTATTCGCATAGGTGAAAGTTATGTGAGTGCATTTTTGTTCATTCACTTTTATTCTCCATTTTTCTAGCCATTTTTCCAAATTGAGTATGTGGTCTTGTAAAAGTTGTGATGCTTCTTGGGCACTTTCATGAATACTTAAAACAGCTGTGTCATCTGCAAAAGTTGATGTGTGGACTAGGGTGCTAATTGGCATATCCGATGTGTACAGTAAATATAAAATTGGTCCCAAAATACTACCTTGGGGAACTCCGGCTTCAATGTGCTGTGGCGAGCTTAAAAAGTCACCTTCTTTTAATAAAAACTTGCGATTCGTTAAATAATCTTTTGAGAGATTATGCAAGTTTTCGGGCAAGTTCAGCTTTAGCTTAAATATTACGCCTTCGTGCCAAACCTTATCGAATGCTTGAGAAACGTCGATAAAGAGCGCAGAACAGTATTTTTTTTCTTCAAAGGTCGTTTTAATGACATTTACTAATCTGTGTGTTTGTTGGATCGTACTATGTTGTTTTCTGAAGCCGAATTGATGGTTCGGAATGCATCCTTTCGCGCTTAGAATTGGATTCAGCTTAGTTATTAATATTCTCTTAAATAACTTTGACACGTTTGATAAAAGGCTTATAGGTCTGTATGATTCTACTTTTGTGTGGTCTTTTCCTGGTTTAGGAATCATAGTTATCAAAGAGACCTTCCACTCTTTGGGAAAGTACTCAAGACGTAAGATGGTATTAAAAACAAACAGAATAATTCTGCGACCTATACGGGGCAACTCAACATCTTGTTACTTGTTTTATCAACGCCAGGGGCTTTTTTGGTGTTTAAATCTGCTATTGCACTTTCAATATCGCTAAATTCAAATCTTAGGGGTACTACGGCACTAATCTCTACTGATGGTAACTCAGCTATATCAGTACATACATTTGGGGTGAAAACCTTCTTCAAATGTCCAACAAACAAATTGCCTTTTTCGGTATCATTCCTTGCCCAGTCTCCACAAGAAGTTCGCAAGGCAGGCTTACGTACGACCGGTCTTTTAAGGTTCCTACATGCACGCCATAATGAATAATCTGATTGAGCAGTTGCGTCGAGGTCTTCCAAGTAATTTTTCAGAGATGCTACTCTTCGAGATTCTAGCTGCTATCTTAGTCGTTTCGTGCAATCTTTAAGTCTAGATTTGAGTTGAGGAGATCTGTGTGCTTGCCACTCTCTTCTAATTTTTCTTTTTTCAGCCAAGAGCCGCTCGACATCTACAAAATAAATTTGATTGTATCTAGCTGGTTGTCTGGTTTCTGTCGCATGTTGGGCAGCTGATTTAAGGTTTTGATCAAAATAAATTAGACTCTGGTCCATATCTTCTGGTGTTCTTAGCGGTATGTTTTCCGAACAATGAGTACTGAGATACTTTCTATATTTCAACCAATTAATGCTTGTGCAAGTTGTTGGCGACACGATATTTTGCTGGTTCCATATATAGACAATAGTGGGTGAATGATCTGAGGATAATTCGAGTGACGCTTCAACCTTAATCATTTCTCTCGAAATACCTTTAGTCACGCCAAAATCAATAACATCAGGTGTTTTTTGTCGATCACTAGGCCAATAGGTGGGTTGTCCACTTGATATCACATTCAGAGACACTATTGAAACAAAATATTCACTACTGAAATTTTATTTCAAACAACAACAAATATTGCATTGGTTGGAAGAAGAGCAAATGCGATTGTATGTTTTTATTTAAGAGCACAACAATATTTGTATACACATGAAATCAAGTGCAAAAAAAAGAGACCAATTCATTATTGAACATTATGAAGTTAGTCTAACAAGACGTTTTATGCTCACGTTTAGTTAACACTCATATACGAATGCATGTGGTTAATGGAAAAAACTGTATCGAGTATACATTTAAAGTTCCAAATTTTTAATGAGTAAATAATCTATCTATAAGTTTATTTTATTTATAAATATTTTATCTCCTGAGCAATCGACTATATGAGTCGTGTCTAGTAGTAATGAATGTGATGCCAGATGGTTATTTATGACTGTGTTTGTATGTGTGTTTGCTCGGGAGATTTTTTATTGGTTTTTATTTTTTGATACCCTTAGGTCTATTATCCTTACTAATGTTGTTCGTCATAAAAAATTATTAAATATACATAATTTATGACTACTATCTTCGGTAGGTTTATTAATGTTTTTGTTTTATGTACATAGTTTTAACGTGTGAAATTATTTCGACGAAACTGCCTGAATTTTTAAAATATTTTTTGTCTCACATAAACTTTGTATTTTTGTTACGGAATAAATTTTGTAACGGTTATCCATAGCCATACCAATGAGGAGAACGTGCTACCTTATAACCAGCCGTGTGCTCAGTGAAAGGGGGGTGTTCTCTTCTCCTTTTAAATAGACTAAACCATCAAACAAATACATAAAATTTTGGGTAGCAAAATTTAATGGAAATTAACCATAAATATAAAAGAAAATAATTGCAAGATAAGTTAATAAAAGGACTGTGTGAAGAAGTTTATTTGGAGTATGATAATGGTCTTAACCCTCCGACTTTACCCGCCCTTACCATTCTATATAATTCTCTTATTATTTTTGATAGCCCAATTTTCCAACTAGTATTTACCTAAACTTTTCGTGGATTGTAAATATAAAACTTAGTTAACCATTATATAACAAAAGAACATTTATTCAAATTAAAAGTGATACTAAAATTATTAACAACATGGATATTTTTAACGCATTTAGAAACATAAACAAAAAGGAAAAACAAATTAAAATAACAAACTAATAACTGAACTTAAAACAAATGCACAGATCAATACATACATAATTCATAGCTATAAGTATGTCACCAATTTTAAATTTGAAAATTGTTTGTTTGTTTTATTTTTTTTTTTAATTATGTATGTACATCAGTGATGCCAAAACGGCGTTTTTCCGCTATATATGGAGGTTTTTTGCTCTTAGAAGCGTGAACTTTTGAAAAAAAAAACCGCGAAGTGGGATTTTTAGCTGTGAAACTTTTTAGTTAGCGGTTTTCTAGCGTTTTTAAGCTTTACGAAATACGAAATTTTAAGCATGAAATACCTATCTGCAATAAGATTTTGTTTATTAAAATATAAGCTGAACTCAGTAGTAATCTCTTATACTGAATTGAATGTGCGTTACGTTTGTTGTATCGATGACGAAAGATTTACACCCCTGATGGAAGTTTGGGTACAAGTGCATTCGAGTCACTACTTTTATCAATTTTTTATGGCGTATTTGATATATTAAAAAACTTGCTATTTGGAAATTATTGTTTTATTTAGTTGTGCAAAAAGTTTTTTCTAAACACATACATAAGTATGTATATTTATGTAGATATGTGTTTAAACTATGTTTTTTTATTGCCAAAACTAGTGAATCTCTGGTTCTCTCTTGCTAGGGTAAAATTTCAGTACAAGACAAAACCAACTTTCATGTTATCTGTTGCACCAAACGATATCTTGATACCAACTACAAAATAGATTTTATTTCATATTTAACATACATATTTAATTAGGCAGTCTTAACAACTGAAAAGTTGCACAAATTAGTTGTCCAATTTTAACCTCGATTATATCAAAACTATACTTTCAAACTAAGAATTTAAAAACGCCATGACTTCGTGAATTTTTTAAATTTTTTTTGCGTTCAGTTCGGAATTTCTAGTTTTTGTATTTACTTTATATAAAGGTACCCTAGGTAATTGCTCAGGAACCTAGGTTTTATATAATTATTGTTGAGTCCTGTAAATAGTGTTTAAAATTTCCCGCTGGAAAATTAAAGTTGTTGCCAAGTTTGCAGTACCACTGAATCGGTACTTTCACTACTTTTTTATAATTTCATTTAAAAATTAGATATTTGAACCAAGGTACATTCCCATAAAATCATATTAAAAATCAATCGGCAGTTTTTACGTGATGCGAATACAGACAGAAAGTTACCGTTTATAGATATAGATAATGATTAAATCTTCTAAAAACAGTTCATATATGGACAAAACTTAAGAAAATAATTGAAAACTAATTCAAAATTAAGGGAGTAGATAAATGAGTAATTTACTGTAAATATTAATGGCAATGCAAATTTAAAAACTTAATTACACAAGCCGCAATAAAGGAACATCATGCTACGAAAAATTCCATTTTTATTAAAATGTGCTAAAGTACAAAAAAAATTAAGCTTCTTTGTCTTTAAATTTTTTATAAAATTATAATTTAATGGTTATACATTAAATTATCAAAATTTTTAACTGCAGATGATGATCATGTAGTATGTTGAAATACATACTAATTTAATTTTAAAATTTGTCTACAAACTTTTAAAAAACAAAAAAAAAATTATAAATTTATTCAGCGGTTTATGTCAGCGTTTTTTTCAGACGAATTAGCGGTTTCTAGCGTTTTTTAAAGTATTACCTGGCGGTAATTGGTTCCATAGTTTTGGCAACACTGATGTACATTAGTGTATATGGGAGTTATATGTAATTTTGTTTACGAATAATTGGTTAATTATTCTTTTTTTTTGTTTTTTTTTTCTGTTTGCAAAGAATATTTTTTTAATGCATTTTACGACCCACCTTTCAACTTAACGATGTCGCCAGCGCTGTTATTTCGAAGCTTTTGAAGGTCTGTAGATTTCTAAAGTTGTATCACTAAAAATTTTTATCCAATGTTCATATTTTATGTGCAGGAAGTGTTACTATTTTTAAATGTCGGTATCAATGTATGTATTCAAAATATGTATGTATGTATATAGTGTTTGAATAATTAAGACTATTTTTAAATTTTACATTTTTAAAATTATATTTTAAACTCAATCAATTCAATTAAGAAATTTTCTTTTACGTTAACTAAATTAAAATTAAGAAAATGTTTTGATTAAGCCATTTTTTGTGTAGTATTAGATGTAGTATAAGATGAAGTATTGTTATTTTTTATTTTAGGAAATGGTTCAAATCATTAAAAAATTACTATTTTAATCGGTTTAGTCGGTTTTTTGTTTAATGTACGTGTTGACTGCCCTTTCCATTTGCCTTCCTATATTTTAGGAAAGCCGGTGGTTGCTGGTGGATACTAAGCAGCTAGGATTATGAAGTTGAATAGAAGTGAGTACTCCGCCAGAAAATAATTTGTATACTCGTATATGAGGTATTTCGTATTAACTTCCAATACTCTGATTGATTAATATTCAACATCAGGATGTAACGTAAAAATCTATTTTTTTTTTCTGCAAAGGATCACAACAAATATTTTAAATTTTTTTTCAAAGTAGATAATTTTCGTTTTCAAAATACTTTTTTTCAACTCGCACATTATAAAATTCAAACTCAAATGCCATAATCTTCAAATACACTTTCTATTTAAAGCGAAAACCATTTGTTATTAGTTAATGAAAATTTGATTAAAAATTAGCGGTACAAATTAAATTAAAAATTTTTAAGATAAACACATTATTTCATTGCCAGGAAAAGTGGATTAACATTTTTTTATTTAAAGAAATAATTTAAAAGCTAAAGAAAACCAATGAAAACTTCATTAACTAAAAAAAATATGTATTTAATTTTGAATTTGTGTTAGGACAGTGGAAAAAAATTAAAAGACATGAATATAGCACTATAAATGCGACCTCACAAAACAGATACAGTACTGTTATTAACCAAGGAAGGGGATCTGAAAAAGGACTAGAAAAATGAATTTTCTTTTAAATAAATTGTTTTTATGTCCATATGTCTTTACCTCCAGTCTCCATTACACGCTAGAAGGTGTTAACAAAAGTCAAACTTCATATAAAAAACATTTTTAATACTAATCATTTAATATTATGCTAATTACCCGTAACGTTTTTTAATAAAAATGCAATTTATTTGTTGGGGGAAAAGAGCTAGTTCCTATACGTATTTCACTAGTTGCTCAGGCCAGATCATCAGGAAACCTTTTTCCTAATTTCAATACTGTTTTTTAGGGTTCCGTACCCAAAGGGTAAAAACGAAACCCTATTGTTTTCGCTACAATGTCTGTCCGTCTGTCAGCGCCTTTTATCTTTGGAACCGTAATAGTTAGACTCTTGAAATTTTCACAGATGATGTATAGCTGTTGCCGCTATAGCAACAAATACTAAAACTTATAGGGTGTAGAGTGTTTATCATGTCATAACTACAATAAACAACACACCACATATTTTTTACACAAATAAAATAAACAGAAAAGGGAATCTAATTACACTTGCTTTACATATGTTTAAATAATTTCAAATGTAACAATAAACCTTAAGAAACGAAAAAGTATATCAAAGTATGACACACTTCATAAGCGACACACAAACAAGACCACACATAAATGCAATAAAAATGATTAACATGGGTCAAAGCACTTGAAAGGGATCATTTATGTTTTGGATAGCGGAAATGATCAGAAAGAAAATAAGACATTTTAAGTAACTCAGTTTCTAAAAATGAAAAATAAAACTATTAAAAATATTGAGTAAGGTTTTGACCAATCTTAAGGTGGCAATTGTTGTAAGTGAGTCTTACTTTGTAATAGAAAGAGCAAACTATAGAAGTATAAGAAATATTGTAAATTATTTAGATTTAGTATAAATAGTAAGAAAAATTTAAATAAAGATTAGAACTAATTTTGTGATCTAAAGAAAAACAAGAGTGTTCTCAATTATTCTAACTGAGCATCTTAACCGATAGCTTAGCGGAATTAAAACGTGTTGCAGCTAAGTGCAACATCCTAAACATTCTTAGCAAAATAGGGAAACATAATATGGCGATCCTGCCGACCAACCTGTAGATGCGATAGAACTTACAGACCAAAACTGTAGATCCTGCCCATACTTTCCATAATACAAAAAAAAAAAAAAAATTTGTAATCCTTTTTCCGATGTCCTCATACGACAACGCTCCTAAAGAGGAAGAAATAAATAGCATTTTTGAAAAGTACCAAAATATCGTGGACGAGTACGAGCCACAAGGAACAGTTGCGAACTATCCTCAATACAAACCCACACCAACAAACTGTGGACCGAAGCCGATTACAGTAGAGGAATACAAGAAAAGAAATAGAAAAATAGAGACTCCCATTAAAATTGAAAAGAAGAAGGTGAAAAGGGGAGGAAAGAAACTACAACTAAAAAAAAAAGAAAAAAGAATTGCTACGTCTAATAGGCTTGACTGAAGGTGAGCAGAAATGGCGACTGTATATGCAAATAAGAGCCTTAAATGGGAAACCAACAAACTAAGAAGCAAGAGGCCATCACCATAAACAACAACAATCAACAAAGAGATATGGAGTTCGGCACCACTGTTAAGTTAGACACTTTTTTAATTTTTTGTGTTATATTAATAGTATTTTTAATATTCAGGATTAACAAATACTTTAAAAATTATGTACAAAAGAAAGCTGTAGTACAAGTATAAAAAAAGAGAGAGAAAAAGAAGAATTATATTATATTATTATTATCATTATTTTTTTTTTTGCATTAACTAAACCATTATAAGTATGAAATAAAGACAAATTTGAATATATTATAAAGAAATAAACTAATTTAATGGAAATAGTGATAAATAAGTTAGAAAGGATTTTAATAAATTTTAAGAAATCAGGAACTAGAGGTTACCAGGAAATAACATTAAGAACTAAACTTGAAGAAATAGACTTATTAGAAAAATCATTTTACGAATTAGTGGACATAGACACAATTACAGAAGATATAAAAAGGAAAATAGATAGGTTTGACATATGTCTCAATAAGGCAAGGACACTCTTTGAAAAAGGTTTGAAATTCATTAATCAGAACCAAAACGTGGCAAACATGGCGACTTTCAATCTGGAAACGGCCATAAAAGTTATCCCTGAATTCACAGGAAACTATAAAGAATTGAATTCCTTTCTTACTATCGTTGAACTAACAAACAATACTTTGGAAACGGAACAAAGGAAGATTCTAGTATCTTTTGTATACAATGCAAAATTAAGTAGTTTAGTAAGAACCTCGGTAGGAATATCGGTACCCACGACATTTATAGAATTAAAGAATATTTTAACTAATAAGTACAAATCAACAAAAACGGTCTCACATATACAGACTACTCTCAGCACGCTCTCACAAAAAAACATGAACGTAAACACATACCATGAAAAGGTCTTGAACCTGATAACAGAATTAAATGAGTTACAAATTAAAGAAATGCAAAATTGCAGTACGGTACAAGCCGACACCATAAAACAGCTGAATGAGAGCTATGCTTTGAACGTATTCAAGAACGGCTTGAAAGGGGAGCTCAAACAAACAGTTTTTGCCTCCAGACCGAAAGAACTAAGTGAAGCACTTCAATTAGCTTTGGAGTTAGAGAAAGAATTTTCTAGTAATTGGGACAGAATTTTATATTTCTCGAACAATAACAACAGGAGAAACAAGTCAGGGAGCTTTAGCAACAATAATAATAGACGAAATAATTTTAATCAAAATAATGAAAGAAACTTCTACGGCAATAATTGGTCGAATTACAATAATGGTCATAATAGGAACAATGGTAACAATAATAGCGGTACAAATTAAATTAAAAATTTTTAAGATAAACACATTATTTCATTGCCAGGAAAAGTGGATTAACATTTTTTTATTTAAAGAAATAATTTAAAAGCTAAAGAAAACCAATGAAAACTTCATTAACTAAAAAAAATATGTATTTAATTTTGAATTTGTGTTAGGACAGTGGAAAAAAATTAAAAGACATGAATATAGCACTATAAATGCGACCTCACAAAACAGATACAGTACTGTTATTAACCAAGGAAGGGGATCTGAAAAAGGACTAGAAAAATGAATTTTCTTTTAAATAAATTGTTTTTATGTCCATATGTCTTTACCTCCAGTCTCCATTACACGCTAGAAGGTGTTAACAAAAGTCAAACTTCATATAAAAAACATTTTTAATACTAATCATTTAATATTATGCTAATTACCCGTAACGTTTTTTAATAAAAATGCAATTTATTTGTTGGGGGAAAAGAGCTAGTTCCTATACGTATTTCACTAGTTGCTCAGGCCAGATCATCAGGAAACCTTTTTCCTAATTTCAATACTGTTTTTTAGGGTTCCGTACCCAAAGGGTAAAAACGAAACCCTATTGTTTTCGCTACAATGTCTGTCCGTCTGTCAGCGCCTTTTATCTTTGGAACCGTAATAGTTAGACTCTTGAAATTTTCACAGATGATGTATAGCTGTTGCCGCTATAGCAACAAATACTAAAACTTATAGGGTGTAGAGTGTTTATCATGTCATAACTACAATAAACAACACACCACATATTTTTTACACAAATAAAATAAACAGAAAAGGGAATCTAATTACACTTGCTTTACATATGTTTAAATAATTTCAAATGTAACAATAAACCTTAAGAAACGAAAAAGTATATCAAAGTATGACACACTTCATAAGCGACACACAAACAAGACCACACATAAATGCAATAAAAATGATTAACATGGGTCAAAGCACTTGAAAGGGATCATTTATGTTTTGGATAGCGGAAATGATCAGAAAGAAAATAAGACATTTTAAGTAACTCAGTTTCTAAAAATGAAAAATAAAACTATTAAAAATATTGAGTAAGGTTTTGACCAATCTTAAGGTGGCAATTGTTGTAAGTGAGTCTTACTTTGTAATAGAAAGAGCAAACTATAGAAGTATAAGAAATATTGTAAATTATTTAGATTTAGTATAAATAGTAAGAAAAATTTAAATAAAGATTAGAACTAATTTTGTGATCTAAAGAAAAACAAGAGTGTTCTCAATTATTCTAACTGAGCATCTTAACCGATAGCTTAGCGGAATTAAAACGTGTTGCAGCTAAGTGCAACATCCTAAACATTCTTAGCAAAATAGGGAAACATAATATGGCGATCCTGCCGACCAACCTGTAGATGCGATAGAACTTACAGACCAAACCTGTAGATCCTGCCCATACTTTCCATAATACAAAAAAAAAAAAAAATTTGTAATCCTTTTTCCGATGTCCTCATACGACAACGCTCCTAAAGAGGAAGAAATAAATAGCATTTTTGAAAAGTACCAAAATATCGTGGACGAGTACGAGCCACAAGGAACAGTTGCGAACTATCCTCAATACAAACCCACACCAACAAACTGTGGACCGAAGCCGATTACAGTAGAGGAATACAAGAAAAGAAATAGAAAAATAGAGACTCCCATTAAAATTGAAAAGAAGAAGGTGAAAAGGGGAGGAAAGAAACTACAACTAAAAAAAAAAGAAAAAAGAATTGCTACGTCTAATAGGCTTGACTGAAGGTGAGCAGAAATGGCGACTGTATATGCAAATAAGAGCCTTAAATGGGAAACCAACAAACTAAGAAGCAAGAGGCCATCACCATAAACAACAACAATCAACAAAGAGATATGGAGTTCGGCACCACTGTTAAGTTAGACACTTTTTTAATTTTTTGTGTTATATTAATAGTATTTTTAATATTCAGGATTAACAAATACTTTAAAAATTATGTACAAAAGAAAGCTGTAGTACAAGTATAAAAAAAGAGAGAGAAAAAGAAGAATTATATTATATTATTATTATCATTATTTTTTTTTTTTTTGCATTAACTAAACCATTATAAGTATGAAATAAAGACAAATTTGAATATATTATAAAGAAATAAACTAATTTAATGGAAATAGTGATAAATAAGTTAGAAAGGATTTTAATAAATTTTAAGAAATCAGGAACTAGAGGTTACCAGGAAATAACATTAAGAACTAAACTTGAAGAAATAGACTTATTAGAAAAATCATTTTACGAATTAGTGGACATAGACACAATTACAGAAGATATAAAAAGGAAAATAGATAGGTTTGACATATGTCTCAATAAGGCAAGGACACTCTTTGAAAAAGGTTTGAAATTCATTAATCAGAACCAAAACGTGGCAAACATGGCGACTTTCAATCTGGAAACGGCCATAAAAGTTATCCCTGAATTCACAGGAAACTATAAAGAATTGAATTCCTTTCTTACTATCGTTGAACTAACAAACAATACTTTGGAAACGGAACAAAGGAAGATTCTAGTATCTTTTGTATACAATGCAAAATTAAGTAGTTTAGTAAGAACCTCGGTAGGAATATCGGTACCCACGACATTTATAGAATTAAAGAATATTTTAACTAATAAGTACAAATCAACAAAAACGGTCTCACATATACAGACTACTCTCAGCACGCTCTCACAAAAAAACATGAACGTAAACACATACCATGAAAAGGTCTTGAACCTGATAACAGAATTAAATGAGTTACAAATTAAAGAAATGCAAAATTGCAGTACGGTACAAGCCGACACCATAAAACAGCTGAATGAGAGCTATGCTTTGAACGTATTCAAGAACGGCTTGAAAGGGGAGCTCAAACAAACAGTTTTTGCCTCCAGACCGAAAGAACTAAGTGAAGCACTTCAATTAGCTTTGGAGTTAGAGAAAGAATTTTCTAGTAATTGGGACAGAATTTTATATTTCTCGAACAATAACAACAGGAGAAACAAGTCAGGGAGCTTTAGCAACAATAATAATAGACGAAATAATTTTAATCAAAATAATGAAAGAAACTTCTACGGCAATAATTGGTCGAATTACAATAATGGTCATAATAGGAACAATGGTAACAATAATAGCGGTACAAATTAAATTAAAAATTTTTAAGATAAACACATTATTTCATTGCCAGGAAAAGTGGATTAACATTTTTTTATTTAAAGAAATAATTTAAAAGCTAAAGAAAACCAATGAAAACTTCATTAACTAAAAAAAATATGTATTTAATTTTGAATTTGTGTTAGGACAGTGGAAAAAAATTAAAAGACATGAATATAGCACTATAAATGCGACCTCACAAAACAGATACAGTACTGTTATTAACCAAGGAAGGGGATCTGAAAAAGGACTAGAAAAATGAATTTTCTTTTAAATAAATTGTTTTTATGTCCATATGTCTTTACCTCCAGTCTCCATTACACGCTAGAAGGTGTTAACAAAAGTCAAACTTCATATAAAAAACATTTTTAATACTAATCATTTAATATTATGCTAATTACCCGTAACGTTTTTTAATAAAAATGCAATTTATTTGTTGGGGGAAAAGAGCTAGTTCCTATACGTATTTCACTAGTTGCTCAGGCCAGATCATCAGGAAACCTTTTTCCTAATTTCAATACTGTTTTTTAGGGTTCCGTACCCAAAGGGTAAAAACGAAACCCTATTGTTTTCGCTACAATGTCTGTCCGTCTGTCAGCGCCTTTTATCTTTGGAACCGTAATAGTTAGACTCTTGAAATTTTCACAGATGATGTATAGCTGTTGCCGCTATAGCAACAAATACTAAAACTTATAGGGTATAGAGTGTTTATCATGTCATAACTACAATAAACAACACACCACATATTTTTTACACAAATAAAATAAACAGAAAAGGGAATCTAATTACACTTGCTTTACATATGTTTAAATAATTTCAAATGTAACAATAAACCTTAAGAAACGAAAAAGTATATCAAAGTATGACACACTTCATAAGCGACACACAAACAAGACCACACATAAATGCAATAAAAATGATTAACATGGGTCAAAGCACTTGAAAGGGATCATTTATGTTTTGGATAGCGGAAATGATCAGAAAGAAAATAAGACATTTTAAGTAACTCAGTTTCTAAAAATGAAAAATAAAACTATTAAAAATATTGAGTAAGGTTTTGACCAATCTTAAGGTGGCAATTGTTGTAAGTGAGTCTTACTTTGTAATAGAAAGAGCAAACTATAGAAGTATAAGAAATATTGTAAATTATTTAGATTTAGTATAAATAGTAAGAAAAATTTAAATAAAGATTAGAACTAATTTTGTGATCTAAAGAAAAACAAGAGTGTTCTCAATTATTCTAACTGAGCATCTTAACCGATAGCTTAGCGGAATTAAAACGTGTTGCAGCTAAGTGCAACATCCTAAACATTCTTAGCAAAATAGGGAAACATAATATGGCGATCCTGCCGACCAACCTGTAGATGCGATAGAACTTACAGACCAAACCTGTAGATCCTGCCCATACTTTCCATAATACAAAAAAAAAAATTTGTAATCCTTTTTCCGATGTCCTCATACGACAACGCTCCTAAAGAGGAAGAAATAAATAGCATTTTTGAAAAGTACCAAAATATCGTGGACGAGTACGAGCCACAAGGAACAGTTGCGAACTATCCTCAATACAAACCCACACCAACAAACTGTGGACCGAAGCCGATTACAGTAGAGGAATACAAGAAAAGAAATAGAAAAATAGAGACTCCCATTAAAATTGAAAAGAAGAAGGTGAAAAGGGGAGGAAAGAAACTACAACTAAAAAAAAAAGAAAAAAGAATTGCTACGTCTAATAGGCTTGACTGAAGGTGAGCAGAAATGGCGACTGTATATGCAAATAAGAGCCTTAAATGGGAAACCATCAAACTAAGAAGCAAGAGGCCATCACCATAAACAACAACAATCAACAAAGAGATATGGAGTTCGGCACCACTGTTAAGTTAGACACTTTTTTAATTTTTTGTGTTATATTAATAGTATTTTTAATATTCAGGATTAACAAATACTTTAAAAATTATGTACAAAAGAAAGCTGTAGTACAAGTATAAAAAAAGAGAGAGAAAAAGAAGAATTATATTATATTATTATTATCATTATTTTTTTTTTTTTGCATTAACTAAACCATTATAAGTATGAAATAAAGACAAATTTGAATATATTATAAAGAAATAAACTAATTTAATGGAAATAGTGATAAATAAGTTAGAAAGGATTTTAATAAATTTTAAGAAATCAGGAACTAGAGGTTACCAGGAAATAACATTAAGAACTAAACTTGAAGAAATAGACTTATTAGAAAAATCATTTTACGAATTAGTGGACATAGACACAATTACAGAAGATATAAAAAGGAAAATAGATAGGTTTGACATATGTCTCAATAAGGCAAGGACACTCTTTGAAAAAGGTTTGAAATTCATTAATCAGAACCAAAACGTGGCAAACATGGCGACTTTCAATCTGGAAACGGCCATAAAAGTTATCCCTGAATTCACAGGAAACTATAAAGAATTGAATTCCTTTCTTACTATCGTTGAACTAACAAACAATACTTTGGAAACGGAACAAAGGAAGATTCTAGTATCTTTTGTATACAATGCAAAATTAAGTAGTTTAGTAAGAACCTCGGTAGGAATATCGGTACCCACGACATTTATAGAATTAAAGAATATTTTAACTAATAAGTACAAATCAACAAAAACGGTCTCACATATACAGACTACTCTCAGCACGCTCTCACAAAAAAACATGAACGTAAACACATACCATGAAAAGGTCTTGAACCTGATAACAGAATTAAATGAGTTACAAATTAAAGAAATGCAAAATTGCAGTACGGTACAAGCCGACACCATAAAACAGCTGAATGAGAGCTATGCTTTGAACGTATTCAAGAACGGCTTGAAAGGGGAGCTCAAACAAACAGTTTTTGCCTCCAGACCGAAAGAACTAAGTGAAGCACTTCAATTAGCTTTGGAGTTAGAGAAAGAATTTTCTAGTAATTGGGACAGAATTTTATATTTCTCGAACAATAACAACAGGAGAAACAAGTCAGGGAGCTTTAGCAACAATAATAATAGACGAAATAATTTTAATCAAAATAATGAAAGAAACTTCTACGGCAATAATTGGTCGAATTACAATAATGGTCATAATAGGAACAATGGTAACAATAATAATTCGAATAAAAATAATAACAGACCACAATATTACAACAGCAACCATTTGGGTAATCAGGGTAATAATAACTATACGAAAAATCGGAGAAACAATAACAATGGTAACCGATATAATAACAGTCATAACAACCATAATCATAACGGAAATAATCGAAATACATATTTCCACGGCAACCGACGAAACGTACATTACGTCCAGAAAAACTACCAAGACCCGGATGTGAGTCAAGGAACTGTACAAACTCACTTTCCGGAGGAGCAAAAATAAGAATAGATAACGTTTTCCACATCTCAAATAACAAGACAAATTTCATAGACTTAATTTTAGAGAACAATTTCACACTTACATTTTTAATAGACACAGGAGCTGATATCTCTTTATGTAAAGTCGATAGGTTAAACGAAGATGCTATACATATTGACAAGAAAAGATCACTTAGTTTTACAGGTATCACTAAGGAAACGATTAACTCTTTAGGAACATCAGATTTAAGTTTCAACATAAATAATATAAAAGAAAAGCATGAATTCCACATTGTTGACAAAGAATTTCCAATACCAACAGATGGAATTTTGGGACGAGATTTCTTTTCAAAATTTCTATGCAAAATTGATTATGAGACATTTACGCTGACAATTACCTTGGAAGGGGAAGATATAGTCATACCCATGAACTCACAGTTAGATAGGGACTATTGTATAAAGGTAGAAAAACGATCGGAGACTATTCATCCTATAAATTTGAGTATTTGTGAAGATAGCATTGTTCTCAGCAAGGAAATTCAACCGGGCATATTTGTTAGCAATACTATAGTACCAGGAAACGGGAATCACCACATTAAAATATTGAATACGACGGATAAAGACGTAATCTTGGGAAAAATTGATCTAGAGATAGAACCTTTACGGAATTACACAGCGTTACAAAGACCAAGAGAGAGAAACTTCAGTAAGGACAGATTCAACAAACTATCGGACATGTTGAAAATTGACGTTAAAGACGACAAAGCAAAGACAGAATTGATACAAGTATTAAAGGACTATCAGGATATTTTTCACTTGGAAGGGGAGACATTGACTTCTAATAATTTTCACACTCAGAATTTAAGAGTTTCAGACGAAACACCAGTATACGTAAAGAATTATAGGTTACCATATTCTCAACAAGACGAAATCAATAGCCAAGTACAGGAGTTACTGGATAAGGGTATCATCGAACCCTCAACAAGCGCATACAATTCACCATTATTGGTAGTGCCAAAAAAGGGTGAAAACGGGAAAGAGAAATGGAGATTGGTTGTAGATTTCCGACAACTTAACAAAAGAATAGTAAATGATAAATTTCCATTAACACGACTGGAAAATGTTTTAGATCGTCTCGGAAGAGCGAAGTATTTTTCAACTTTAAACATGACCAGCTCTTTTCATCAGATAGAATTGGACGAAGGTTCGAGGAAATTGACCGCATTTTCAACTAATAATGGACATTATCAGTTTAAACGACTACCATTTGGTTTCAAGATTTCATCGAATAGTTTTCAGAGAATGTTAACAATAGCACTGCGTGGGCTAGACTCTAAAGCTTTCTTGTACGTAGACGATATTATTGTGTTCGGATGCAGTTTGAGGCACCATAATGAGAATCTGATAAGAGTATTTGAACGTTTGTCGAAGTACAATTTGAAACTGAACGCGTCGAAATGTGTATTCCTGAAATCGGAGGCAATTTACTTAGGACACCAGATAACAAAGGATGGAATACGTACGGATCCTTCGAAACATAAAGCCATTGAACAATACCCAATTCCAAAGGACAAGGAGGAGGTTAAGAGGTTCGTTGCATTCTGTAACTATTATAGGCGTTTTATAAAAGATTTTGCAGAAATTACAAAGTGTTTAAATGATCAGACTAAAAAAGGAAAAGAATTTCAATGGACAGATGAATGTCGACAGGCTTTTGACACACTAAGGTCAAAATTGGTTAATGCACCAATATTAAGATACCCAGACTTTGATAGACCTTTTATATTGACCACGGATGCATCAGATTATGCATTGGGCACTGTACTATCACAGGGAGAGATAGGAAAAGATTTACCAATTTCTTACGCTAGCAAAACTTTAGGGAAACATGATCATTGACCACTCGTCTCACTCTTTACTCACAAAAATCCTTCATCGAAATTAACACGAATTAGAGTAGATCTATCTGACTATGACTTTGAAATTATTTATAAGAAAGGGAGAATAAATACCAACGCTGACGCACTATCCAGAATAAGATTGGATTCCAGTATGTTGAAGAGTATGATTCCTGTAGAAGACGATAATAACAAACCATCTAAAATCTTAGTAACGACACGCGGAATGAAAGCAAATGAAATTAATAATGAAGTAATGAAAAATAACAAGAATGACATGTCCCAAGGCCAACATATAGATAATCATATGTGGGAATGTACATCATTAAGAGATATAAAGAATGTGCACGAATTAAAGTTTAATATTATTAAAACCGGTATGAATAGGAAAAATGGACCGAAAGATGGTACCATGGAAAGTAAAGATAATACCTATGTATTGAATGTTAATGAAGATCTAGCAAAATACGTTTTGTCCCTAGAGAAATTAATAATTTATATGCATGGACAGAATATTAAGAATCTCGCTTTATCATGCGAAGATAAAATTTTTGAGCTCGTATCAATTGAATATTTAAATAGAATTTATAATGAGGTGAAAAATAAAACTATTAAAAATATTGAGTAAGGTTTTGACCAATCGTAAGGTGGCAATTGTTGTAAGTGAGTCTTACTTTGTAATAAAAAGAGCAAACTATAGAAGTATAAGAAATATTGTAAATTATTTAGATTTAGTATAAATAGTAAGAAAAATTTAAATAAAGATTAGAACTAATTTTGTGATCTAAAGAAAAACAAGAGTGTTCTCAATTATTCTAACTGAGCATCTTAACCGATAGCTTAGCGGAATTAAAACGTGTTGCAGCTAAGTGCAACATCCTAAACATTCTTAGCAAAATAGGGAAACATAATAAGGGTGTTCCGATAGAGAGGTGTTATTCATGAATGTGTGTTTATTTTTTGAACTGTAGGAGGCATAGACTCTAGATTTAAAAACCGTTATTAAAACTTAGTTCGCTATATAAACAAGTATAAAAATAAACCTAAAAATTAAAGGGTGTTCCGATAGTGGTGTGATTTTCATGTTTAAGGCATAAGTTTTGAACCATAATAGGTAGACGCTTGAAATTTTCACAGAAGGTGTATAGCTGTGGCCGCTATAGTAGCAAATACTAAAACTTATAGTGTGTTCCGATAGAGAGGTGTTATTCACGAATGTGTGTTTATTTCTTGAACTGTAGGAGGCATACACTAAAAATTTACAAACAGTAATTAAAACTTTGTTTGCTATATAAACAAGTATAAAAAATAAACATAAAAATTAAAGGGTGTTCCGATAGTGGTGTGATTTGCATGTATAAGGCCTAAGTTTTAAACCATAGTAGGTAGACACTTGAAATTTTCACAGAAGGTGTATAACTGTGGCCACTATAGCAATAAATACTAAAACTTATCGGATGTTCCGAAAGTGAGGTGTTATTTGGCTTTATGTCTTTATTTCTTGAGCTATAGGAGGCAACCACTTAAAATTTTCAGACAGTAATTAACACTATGTTCGCTTTCTAAAGAAGTATATAAAATTAATCCTTAAAATTAAAGGGTGTTCCGAGAATAACGTGCTTTGCGTGTATATTGCCTAACTTGTGAACGATAATAAGTAGACTCTTGAAGTTTTTACAAGAGGTTTATTACTATGGAAACTATAACAAATCATAAAAATTAAACGGTTTTCCGTCAGTGACGTGAATCTCATGTATAACGCCTTATTTCTTGAACCGTAATAGGTAGATTCTTAAAATTTTGTACAGGAGATATTTTGCCACGGCCGATATGACAATTACTAAAAACTAAAGGGTGTTCCGACAATGACATGTTTTTCACGTATAGTGACTTATTTTTTAATCATAATAGGTAAACTCTTTATATATTCATAGAAAAAGAATTTCCACGGCCGTTATAACAAATAGCAAAAATAAAGGGTGTGCCGACATAGACATGATTTTTACTTAAATAGCCTTATTTTTTGAACCGTAAAAGGTAGACTCTTGAATTATTTACAGTAGATGTTGTACTTCGGCCGCTGTAACAATTGCTAATTACTAAAGGGTGATCCATCAGTGACATGTTTTTCACGTATATTACCTTATTTTTTGAACCGCAATAGGTAGGCCTGATATTTTTATAGAAAGCGTATTACCATGGCCGTTATAACAACAATTGCTAAAATTTAAAGGGTGTTCTAAGGGTGCGATGCAATTTTCGCGAATATGACTTTGATATTAAAAAAATTAACAACTTGAATTTATAAAGGCCTATTAAACATAGTACGGAACCCTACATGTGTGATACTAACTCGCACTTGACTTATTTATATGAAGTTTGACTTTTGTTAACGCATGTTAATGTCTAATGGAGACGGGGATTTAGCATGATATACACCTACACTTTTACTGTCAAAATCTTTCAGCTCATAATTAACTTTTCCGATTCGTCTTAAAACAACTGCTTTAATTCCGACTGGTGCAAGTTACGAGTTATAATTATCTATTTTCGAACTTTGGGTAAAATGTTGCCTGATTACGTGCTGTCCGACAACGAATTCTTTATTTCTTAATCGTAGGTTGTATACTTAGACATTTTTATTATATGAATTCTCCAGGCAGTCCGTAACATATAAAAATTCCATCCTTTAGGTAGTTTATAATATGTTTGGAAAGAAATTTCAAAAAAGGAAATTTTTAAAAATTATCTAAATCAATCAAAATGCCTATATTTCCAGATTTTGTTCTAGGCATTATATAGAGTCTTTGAAAGGGTCTTTCAGTTTTTGTCATCGGTCCTAAAGGTGGTCTTAGAATGCGTGTTGAGGTTTTAGATGTCTTGCATAAGTAACAATTTCCACAAGTAGGAGTATCGGGACAAGAATTAATAACTCTAACACGAAGTTCGTTCGGCACCCACAAGCTCTATGAATACGATTCGTCCGAATTCCCAAAAAAAAATCTGTCCTTTTGTAAATGTATTTTTCCAATATTTTGAAATCAGGTATCTCCACTTTCTCGAGTTGTTGACGTAATTTCGAATACTCCTCACTATCACAAGCTTCTGAATTTAGGTCAATCATGGGCAAGCTCTTGATAACATGCCAGGAACAATATTAATTCTTGACATTTCTTAATAGAAATAATAACGGCAAGACATTCAAGTTCTGTTATAGTATAATTTCTCTGTGCTCTATTTATTTTGTGAGACGAGTTGAGAGCGAACTGCACCAACACCATAAGTGCTTGCATCGCATTGCAATATAAAAGGTTTTGAATAATTCGGGTGAGTTAGCAGAGGAGCAGATGTTAAATTATTTTTCAGTTCATCAAAAAATTTTTGAGCTTCGTCTTTCCAAACAAAAGTTTTTTTCTTTGTCAAAAGTTCCAATAATGGCAAAATAACTGTCGAATAGTTGTAGTAGTCTTTGATAAATCGTCTGTACCACCCCGTCATGCCTAAAAATCTACGTAGATGTCTTTTAGTCTTCGGTTCTGAAAATTCACGTATAGCGCGAATATTTTTATCGTCTACTACCAAGAAACATAACTTTGCTCAAAGCAAAACTACCTTTCTTTACGTTTATCGTTAAACCAGCTTTTCTTAGTTGCGACGCAACTTCCAATAAATGAGTCAAATGTTCGTTGAAGGTTTGTGAAACCATCAAAAGGTCATATAAATAGACAAATACGTGCGACTTCAAGTTATACGGAATAACAATATCCATCAGTCTGCACAATTTTTGTGGTGCATTGCACAGTTCAAACGGCATTCTTGTAAATTGATACAATGGACGATTAGGGACTGTAAAAGCTGTATTTTCCTTTGGACGTTCTTCTAGTTTAATTTGCCAAAATGCATCTTTTAAATCTATTTTAGAAATTAAATAAACTGCGGGAAGTCTTGCAATCAGTCCGTCAATATTTGGTATAGGGTAAGCGTTCTTTATAGTTTTTTTTCATAATTTATTTATTGTATCTTCAACATTTTTGAACTAACAATAATTACTCGTATCTTAAGTCTAAAATAAAATATTATTTTTAAGTCCAGCCAGTGCTAGACAAAAATAATGTTTGTTTCACGGATTTTGAAATCATTTGCGGGTCATCCCTCTAATGTACGGCCAAGAAAAGCAGTGTCTCTTCTTTTTAGTCGAATGTAACCAGGTTCATTCAGCATGTTACGCGGCAAAGGGTTTGGATGAGATTCAAGCCTCTTTAGATATGTGACTGCATGTTTCGCTATTTCTGCTTTAACTGATAGCATGTTTAGGTCTTTGTGGATGTTTGAATTTTTTATATACCAGGGAGCAGATGTAATAATACGTAAAATCTTATTTTGGCGCCTTTGAATTTTTTCTACATTGCTAGCTGAGGCAGTGCCCCATAACTGAATCCCATAGCACCAAATTGGTTTGAGGACCGACTTGTACAGTAGAAGTTTACAATCTAAGCTCAGGGTGGAGTTTCTGCCAATAAGCCAATTTAGTTGTACTACTTTTAGTTTCATTTGTGTTAACTTGAAGTCAATGTGGCTTTTCCAAGTAAGGCGACGGTCAAGATGTATACCCAGGTATTTAACGTCTCAAAGCTGTGGTATCATTTGGTTATTTATGCGAATAGGAGGGCATGAGTCCCTACGGAGTGTGAAAGTTATGTGAGTGCATTTTTGTTCATTCACTTTTATTCTCCATTTTTCTAGCCATTTTTCCAAATTGAGTATGTGGTCTTGTAAAATTTGTGATGCTTCTTGGGCACTTTCATGAATACTTAAGAAAGCGGTGTCATCTGCAAAAGTTGATGTATGGACTAGGGTGCTAATTGGCATATCCGATGTGTACAGTAAATATAAAATTGGTCCCAAAACACTACCTTGGGGAACTCCGGCTTCAATGAGCTGTGGCGAGTTTAAAAAGTCACCTTCTTTTAGTAAAAACTTGCGATTCGTTAAATAATCTTTTAAAAGCTTATACAAGTTTTCGGGCAAGTTCAGCTTTAGCTTAAATATTAGGCCTTCGTGCCAAACCTTATCGAATGCTTGAGAAACGTCGATAAGGAGCGCAGAACAGTATTTTTTTTCTTCAAAGGTCGTTTTAATTACATTTACTAATCTGTGTGTTTGTTGGATCGTACTATGTTGTTTTCTGAAGCCGAATTGATGGTTCGGAATGCATCCTTTCGCGCTAAGAATTGGATTCAGCTTAGTTATTAATATTCTCTCAAATAACATTGACACGTTTGATAAAAGGCTTATGGGTCTGTATGATTCTACTTTTGTGTGGTCTTTTCCTGGTTTAGGAATCATAGTTATCAAAGAGACCTTCCACTCTGTGGGAAAGTACTCAAGACGTAAGATGGCGTTAAAAACAAACAGAATAATTCTGCGACCTATACGGGGCAACTCAACTAACATCTTGTTACTTGTTTTATCAACGCCAGGGGCTTTTTTGGTGTTTAAATCTGCTATTGCCCTTTCAATATCGCTAAATTCAAATCTTAGGGGTACTACGGCACTAGCCTCTACTGATGGTAACTCAGCTATATCAGTACATACATTTGGGGTGAAAACCTTCTTCAAATGTCCAACAAACAAATTGCCTTTTTCGGTATCATTCCTTGCCCAGTCTCCACAAGAAGTTCGCAAGGAGGCTTACGTACGACCGGTCTTTTAAGGTTCCTACATGCACGCCATAATGAATAATCTGATTAAGCACTTGCGTCGAGGAGATGCTATTCTTCGAGATTCTAGCAGCTGTCTTAGTCGTTTCGTGCAATCTTTAAGTCTAAATTTAATGTGAGGAGATCTGTGTGCTTGCCACTCTCTTCTAATTTTTCATTTTTCAGCCAAGAGCCGCTCGACATCTACAAAATAAATTTGATTGTATCTAGCTGGCTGTCTGGTTTCTGTCGCATGTTGGGCAGCTGATTTAAGGTTTTGATCAAAATAAATTAGACTCTGGTCCACATCTTCTGGTGTTCTTAGCGGTATGTTTTCCGAACAATGAGTACTGAGATACTTTCTATATTTCAACCAATTAATGCTTGCGCAAGTTGTTGGCGACACGATATTTTGCTGATTCCATATATAGCCAATAGTGGGTGAATGATCTGAGGATAATTCGAGTGACGCTTCAACCTTAATCATTTCTCTCGAAATACCTTTAGTCACGCCAAAATCAATAACATCAGGTATTTTTTGTCGATCAGTAGGCCAATAGGTGGGTTGTCCACTTGATATCACATCCAGACGCATTTTTGAAATTGTATCAAACAAAACACGACCTTTTGGAGTATGTTTAGCGTTGTAGTCGCCTGATGCTATGAAACAGGGACCTAGTGATTTGAAAAAGTCGATATATTGACTCTCTGATATTTGAAATCTAGGAGGTGAATAAATCGAAGAAATAACAAAGTTTTGATGATATTCTTCAATACAGATGTTTGTTGCTTGAAGGTAGTCCTCACAAAAATCACACAGTAAATGATGTTTAATTCGAGCCCTTATTAGTATTGCTGAACCACCACATGCTCTGCCACGGGGGTCTTTAGTGTCATATAATATATAGCCATTGATTTTAAAAAAGCTATTTGTTGTTAAATGAGTCTCTGAAACCATCATGACATCAATTTGTTGGTTCTTCAAGAAGTACTCGAGTTCATTTATGTGTTGGCGTAAGCCGTTTGCGTTCCAGAAACATATTTTTAAACAGTTCATGGTTTGTTAAGTACCGCCTGCAACATCATAGATTGCATGCGAACCATTTCTTGCATCATGCTGCTCATATAGCTCATAAAACTGTTTAACGAATGTACTAATGTCTCGATAGTTGCTTCGAGACGATTGTAGTTACCAGATGGAGTTTGTTCTTTAGCTTCTGGATGCATATTTGGGGTAGAATTGTGTGTAGGTGTCTTCTTTGTGTGCTAAAACATGATTGGATTTTAATATATCCGCGTATGAAACATTTTTGGTTGTGGGTTGAGCTAACTGAGGGTAATGAGCATTTGCTTGGTATTGTGGCTACTTAGCAGGAGTATTTAATTTCTGAGTTGACTTCCTTACCTCAGAAAAAACTGGACAGCCTCTGTAGTTAGCAGTGTAATTTCCACCGCAATTGCTACATTTTTTAACCTTGGAGTCATCCTTTGGTTTGTTGCATTGGGCGGAACGATGAAGCTCTCCACACACAACGCAAACCGGAGGCAACTTGCAGTAAGCCCTTGTATGGGCGTATTCTTGGCAATTTAAACACTGAACGGATCCTGACCGCTTATGTGGTTCCTCTACACTTATCCTGCGGTGTAACAGATATTTTAGATTATAAATGGGATGCGTTTCGTGCTTCTTTAATCTAATATCCCCAGGTTCCAGTTCAACGCGAAATAGAGGTTGAGGGACACGCTCTCGATTTCTGAGATTGTCAACGCTTTTGACTTTAAATCCTGCTTTTTGGAGGCCAGCTTTTATTTCCACTGGATTAACATATGAGTCTACACCTTTGATGACTACCTTTAGGCCTTTGCTACTCTTCAGCTGATAGGTATAAAAGTTCTTATTGCAGCTTTCAAACTCCTTTACTGCTTTACGATAACTACTTTCGTCTATAAAATGAATTTTTGTTTCATCAATGTTACCACGCTTGATTGGAATTACATAGAATGAATTTTCCCCGATAACTGAAATTAACTTATTTATTAATTCATTCGAATTTTTTTCCCTTAAAAAAATTGGTGGTGGTTTAAACGACTTGGGTGCCGTTTTTTCTTCACTTGTTTCGTTATCTAAAATAGCAAAACGATTTTGGGAACTTATTCCGTTAGCCTGCTTATCTTTAAGTACTTTGGACATTGGTGCAATCTGCGAAGATTTAGGGCTTCGACCTCTTTTCAACACAGTTATATATCTGTCCATTCCCACTTGAGTCTTAGGTTTTTCTGCACTATCCATATTACTGTTGGTAACACTGTGTTCAGAAGGCGACTTGTTTGTAGTTATATTATTGTCATCGCTAAAGCGACGAACAAGATTGGGCACGTATAACTGGCGTAGAATTTTTACACAAATTATTTTTAGTTTTTTTGTCTTTATTTAATACAATATTGTCTACATTTTTTTTGCTTAAATTAAAGAGGCTCATTAGCCCTTATTGTTTTTGTTTTATTTTTAAAGTAGCAATTCAATATGCCGTTGTATAAAAAAAAGAGAAAGAAAAAAATTACAGACAACTTTGTTGTTGTATTAAAACAGGTTTGTTTTTTTGTTTTTGTTTGAAATTATTCACACAATGTATGTTTTGTTTTTTGTTAATGCGAGCTAAAAAAAAATCACGTCCGCACTTATCAACGCCAAAAACAGAACTGATGTTCTTTACAGTAACAGAATTTAGTTTTCGGCAATCCACACACATTCTTACCTTGTCTGGTGTTACGAAAATAACTGCTGATGAGGACCATGGGGAGCTGGGTGCTTCTATAACCCCAAGTGCTAACATTCTGTATATTTCCTTACAGAAGTGTATTTCCATAGCTGGAGAAATATGATAGTATCTCTGTTTTTTTGCATCACCAGTATCAAAATGATGTTCTATCAGAGAACTACATCCAGTGTTGCCAGGACCAAAAAAAATTTACAACCAAATTTTCTTAAAAATGTAACCAAATGAGAAAAAAATAACCAAAATTAAAAATTATTTTGATTTATTTAAATTAAATTTGTGTTTTTTTTATTTCATATTTTAATACAAAAAAAGTTGTTCTACGCAGATGATTACTTATTATAATTATTCACACATGCATATACATATATGTAGGTATTATAAGTAATTAAAAAATTAATATTAAGTAAAAAAATAAATAACAAAATAAATATAAACAGAAATACAATTTCACTTTATTTGCGACTTTGTACTATTCTTTGTTTTTCACTGAAATCCAAAATTTCTTAATCACTTTTTTTTGTGATAGTGTGGCACCTGCAGCACCATTTCACTCAAGCAATAGTAACTCATTCAAATTTTTACTTTATTATTTTATTCTTCACAGACTACATACATATTTGCATAAGCTAAAATCAACGTCGGGGAATACTGCTGACATCCGCGCAATCTGTTCGGAAGACTTGCTGGAGAAGTAAAATGAGGAAGGTAGATGAGAAAAATATGCTTCCGGGAAGCTTATGTGAGTTGATAATCATCCTCGAGCTATATACATACTTTGATCTATCTTAAAATATTTTATAACTTACATATTTCTTCATATTTCAGATGTTTTACAGTAGCAGGGAGTGATTGAATTTCAAAAAGCCTACGAAAGGCAGTAGAACGCAATCATCATTGAGCGAATAAAAATATTTAAATATGTATAATTATATATTAAATAAATAAGTATAAACTAATTTAAAAATGTATTTTAATAAATATAAAAATATTGAATCTGTTTCTGCATCAATTTTGCTTAGTCAGCTGTGAGGGGTTTATTCATCCAGTTTGAGTAGTCATCGTTGATTAATTTTTACAGCATAGTTGATTAGTAAAAAGCAGTAGAGTGAGCAGTACAGAGATATGCTCATTAGTCCAAAGAGTTAATAAGTTCGAGAGAGATGCAAAATCACACGTACACAAATGTTTGCCTCATTTTTGTACCATGTCCTTAATAACGTGATGGTAGTTCTGTTCTATGCAATGAGAAAAAATTTCTCATCAGTGACAATCAAAAGATTGCTCAATTGATGGTCACTTGTAGGGTTTAGAACGATTTTTTGATTAGGACTGAATTCTGTCAGATTTTTTGTGATTAATTCGTACGTTTGTGTAGGTTCCTGGCCTACATTTGGTATTACATTTGTAAGTATTCCTAGTGTTGTAAAGACGATGAAATAACAACGCCTACATTGCAATGATAAATAAAGATATGTAATATTGAAGCGCGATAATGACACTCACTTTTTTTCGTCTTTTTAAAATTTTGGAGAACAGTACAAGTATATTGTAAAAGACTATATATTTAAAAAAATCTCCAAACGTCAAAATTTCTATACATGTTATCAATAAAATGTCAAAAAATATCTAACAAATTTTAACTTACCCCCCGTCTCCATTAGACATTAACATGCCGTCACAAAAATCAAACTTCATATGAAAAAAAAACATTATTTTTAATACTGTTTTTTATATGAAGTTTGAGTTTTGTTAAGACATGTTAATAGCAAATGAAGAGGGTTTACAAATGACATTTTAAGCTTAAAATATTACAGTGATGCTAACTCATAGGTTTTATTGCCGAATGTACCGATTTTAAATTGTATTTTTAATCTTGACGTTTTTATGCGGAATGAAATGATACACCATTGAAAGAAAATAAAAAATGTAAACAATAATGAAAACGTTTTTGTTTTATATATTTCTCTTCTTCTAACATTAGCTATTTCACTCTTTAAATCTTAGATTAAGTAAAGATGAAAACATCTACACATCAGGACAAAAAGTAACCAAAACGGCAACGCTGACTACATTCCAATCCTTCTGTTTCTGAGTCAGGGAACGATCCGATTACGCAGTCAAGGCGATGTAGAATTCAGAACAAGTTTATTCGGATCAGTATCTGTACTTTAAATTTCCCCAATCATCGGCACTGAAATTCCAAGTCCAAACTCAATCCAAAAGTTAAACCCACAAATAATTTGCTGATTAATATCTGTCTTTGGCATTGATAAGTGCGGACACAATTTTTTTTTAGGTTCGCATTAACAAAAAACAAGACATACATTGTGTGAATAAAAAAACACAAACAAAAGCAAAAAAAACAAACCTTTTTAAATACAACAACAAAGTTGTTTGTAAAATATTTTTTTTCTCTTTATTTTTTACAACTCCATATTGAATTGCTTCTTTGAAAATAAAACAAACTTAAGTAACAAAAATGTGGACAATTTTAATTTAAATAAAAACAAAAAAACTGAAAATAATTTGTGTATAAATGCTACGCCAATTATACGTGCCCAATCTTGTTCATCGATATTGCTAAAAGTGGTTTTACGGCGTGTGTTTGTCATATGACTTATCAGTTTGATAACCCATATGTAATTTCATGTGTTTGTCAAAATAGGCATTTTACTTACGGTTTATAATTTTTGCTTTCAAACGTACATGTGTAATTACATCTGACATAATCTATAATATGTAATTTTTCCGTCACACAGTTTTGTAGTGTCAACCACAGCTGATGCAAAGATACAAACGTAGTGCTTTTTTCACGCTTTTAGGGCTTTTGGTACCACAAAAAAACTAAAATAGCAAAATATCAAGTTGGCATTACAGGATGTCAGATGCTTTGTCACATCAAAATAAAACACGTTCTAAATGAAAAATGTCATATGTGTTGTACACTTGCAAAATACACATGTTATGTTTGAAAGGGTTCACACGACGTGTTAAGAATTTACACATGGAAAAGTGACAAGTCATATGACAAATACACGTCGAGTAAAACCACTTTGAGCGATGACAATAAAATAACTACAAACAAGTCGTCTTCTGAACACAGTGTTTTAATATGGATTTTCTACACGAAAAACCTGAGACGCAAGTGGGAATGGTCAGATACATAACTGGATTGAAAAGAGGTCGAAGCCCTAAATCTTCGCAGATTGCACCAATGCCTAAAGTACTTAAGGGTAAGGAGGCTAACGGAATAAGTTCCCAAAATCGTTTTGCTATTTTAGATAGCGAAACAAATTATCCTAAAACGGCACCCAAGTCGTTTAAACCATCACCAATTTTGTAAGTGAGAAAAATTCGAATGAATTAAAAAATAAGTCAATTTCAGTTGTTGGGGAAAACTCATTCTATGTAATTCCTATCAAGCGTGGTAACATTGGTGAAACTAAAATTCAATATATAGATGAAAGTAGTTATCGTAAAGCAGTAAAGGAGTTTGAAAGCTGCAAAAAGAATTTTTATACCTATCAGCTGAAGAGTAGCAAATGCCTACAGGTAGTTAAAGTATAATAGAGCTGGAGAAATAAAAGCTAGAAATAAGAGCTGGCCTCCAAAAAGCAGGATTTAAGGTTAAAAGCGTTGACAATCTTAGAAATCGAGAGAGTGTTCCTCAACCTCTATTTCTCGTTGAACTGGATCCTGGGGATATTAGATTGAAAAAGAACGAAACGCACCCCATTTATAATCTAAAATACCAGTTACACCGCAGGATAAGTGTAGAGGAACCACATAAGCGATCAGGACCCGATCAGTGTTTAAATTGCCAAGGATACGGCCATACAAGGACTTACTGCAAGTTGCTTCCGGTTTGCGTTGTGTGTGGAGAGCTACATTGTTCCGCACAATGCGATAACCCAAAGGATGACTAGAAGGTTAAAAATGTAGCAATTGTGGAAATTACACTGCTAACTACAGAGGCTGTCAAGTTTTTTCTATGGTAAGTAAGTCAACTCAGAAATTAAATACTCCTGCTACGCAGCCACAATAACAAATACTCATTACCCTTAGTTTGCTGAACCAACAACCAAACATGTTTCATACGCGGATATGTTAAAATCCAATCATATTTCAGCACATAAAGCGACAACCAATTCTACTCCAAATTTGCATACAGAACCTAAAGCATCACCATCTAGTAACTAAACAGTTTTATGAGCTCTATGAGCAGCACAATGCAAGAATTCGCATGCAATATATGATGTTGCAGGCGGTACTTAACAAATCATGAACTGTTTAAAAGTATGTTTCTGGAACGCAAACCGCTAACGCCAACACCAAAATGAAATCGAATACCTCCTGAAGAACCAACAAATTGATGTCATGGTCAATGGTCATATTTTATATGACACTAAAGAACCCCGTGGCAGAGCATGTGGTGGTTCAGCAATACTAATAAAGTCTCGAATTAAACATGATCTACTGTGTGATTTTTGTGAGGAATACCTACAAGCAACAAATATCTGTCTTGAAAAATTTCATGAAAGCTTAGTTATTTCTTCAATCTATTCACCTCCTAGTTTTCAAATATCAGAGAGTCAATATAGCGGATTCTACAAATCACTAGGTCCCCGTTTCATAGCATCAGGCGACTACAACGCTAAACATACGTTTTGGGGATCGCGCCTAATTACCCCAAAAAGGTCGTGTTTTATTTGACACTATTGCAAAAATGAGTCTGAATGTGATAACGAGTGGACAACCCACCTATTGGCGTATTGATCGACAAAAAATACCTGATGTTATTGATTTTGGCGCGACTAAGGGTATTCCGAGAGAAATAATTAAAATTGAGGCGTCACTCGAATTATCCTCAGATCATTCACCCACTATTGTCTATATATGGAACCAGCAAAATATCGTGTCGCCAACAACTTGGACAAGCATTAATTGGTTGAAATATAGAAAGTATCTCAGTACTCATTGTTCGGAAAACATACCGCTAAGAACACCAGAAGATGTGGACCAGAGTCTAATTTATTTTGATCAAAATCTTAAATCAGCTGCCCAACATGCGACAGAAACCAGACAACCAGCTAGATACAATCAAATTTATTTTGTAGATGTCGAGCGGCTCTTGGCTGAAAAAAGAAAAATTAGAAGAGAGTGGCAAGCACACAGATCTCCTCAACTCAAATCTAGACTTAAAGATTGCACGAAACGACTAAGACAGCTGCTAGAATCTCGAAGAATAGCATCTCCTCAACGCAACTGCACAATCAGATTATTCATTATGGCTTGCATGCACGAACCTTAAAAGACCGGTCGTAAGCCTCCCTTGCGAACTTCTTGTGGAGACTGGGCAAGAAATGATACCGAAAAACGCAATTTATTTGTTGGACATTTGAAGAAGTTTTTCACCCCAAATGTATGTACTGATATAGCTGAGTTGGCACCAGTAGAGATTAGTGCCGTAGTTCCTCTAAAATTTTTGATTTAGCGATATTGAAGGGGCAATAACAGGTTTAAACACAAGAAAGCCCCTGGCGTTGATTAAACAAGTAACAAGATGTATTTTGAGTTGCCCCGTATTGGTCGCAGAATTATTATTTTTGTTTTTAATGCCATCTTACGTCTTGAGTGAAGGTCTCTTTGATTACTATGATACCTAAACCAGGAAAATGCCACACAAAAGTAGAATCATACAGACCTACAAGCCTTTTATCAAACATGTCAAAGTTGTTTGAGGGAATATTAATAACTAAGCTGAATCCAATTCTAGCGCGAAAGGATGTATTCCGAACCATCAATCCGGCTTTAGAAAACAATATAGTACGATCTAACAAACACACAGATTAGTAAATGTTATTAGAGAGACCGTTGAAGAAAAAAAATACTGTTCTGCGCTTTTTATCGCAGTAAAAGCTGAACTTGCCCGAAAACTTTTATAAGCTCCTAAAAGATTATTTAACGAATCGCAAATTTTTACTAAAAGAAGGTGATTTTTAAGTTTGCCACAGCTCATGGAAGCCGGAGTTCCCCAAGGTAGTATTTTGGGACCAATTTTATATTTACTGTACACATCATATATGCCAATTAGCACCCTAGAACACACATCAACATTTGCAGATGACACAGCATTTTTGAGTATTCATGAAAGTGCCCAAGTAGCATCACAACTTTTACAAGACCACGTACTCAATTTGGAAAAATGGTTAGAAAAGTGGAAAATAAAAGTGAATGAACAAAAATGTACTCACATAAGTTTCACACTACGTAGGGACTCATGCCCTTCTATTCGCATAAATAACCATATAGAACGCTTTCACGCGTTAACTACCTGGTTATACATCTTGACCGTCACTTTATTTTGAAAAGCCGCATAGATTTTAAGTTAACACAAACGAAATTAAAAGCTGTACAACTAAATCGGCTTATTGGCAGAAACTCCACCCTGAGCTTAAATTGTAAACTTCTACTGTACAAGTCGATCCTCAAACCAATTTGGTGTTATGGGACTCAGTTATGGGGCACTAGCAGCTAGCAAAAAATTCAAAGGCGCCAAAATAAGATACTACGTATGATTACATCTGCTCCCTGGTATATAAAAAATTCGAACATCCACAAAGTCCTAAATATGTCATCAGTTAAAGCAGAAATAGCGAAACATGCAGTCACACATCTAAAGAGGCTTGAATCTCATCCAAACCCTTTGGCGCGTAACATGCTGAATGAACCTGGTTACATTCGACTAAAAAGAAGAGATACTGCTTTTCTTGGCCGCAAATGATTTCGAAATCCGTGAAACAAACAGTATTTTTGTCTAGCACTGGCTGGACCTAAAAAGCATATTTTTATTTTAAACTTACGATATGAGTTAATTACTCACTCTGTTAGTTCAAAAATATTGAAGATACAAAAAATAAATTATAAAAAAAAATATCGGAGATATAATGTAGTTCCTCAAAGATTTTAACTTGCTATAATAATCACGTATACGTTTGGACGATCTAATTCGTCTTTTTGATTGACCAAAAATTCTGTTGCGAATTTGTTTCATATTCCATCAGCCGGATATAATATGGTCTTTTTAGAGGATGTACTACTTCTGATATTTGGTGTTTGTCATTCAGCCTTATTGTATAAGGCGTTGTCGTATAATAAACCAGGCGTTTTGAAAAATGCGTATTGTGTGAGTCGATAACGCCAAAATAATACTTAAAATGAAAATCTACTACAATTTTCCGTATGGCGTTTTTGCCTTTAAAATACGTTGGAGTTTTTTATCACGACTAAAACAAAAACAGCAATTTAAAAAATTAAAAACAAGAAATAAGTCATCCAACCGTATTAGTTTTCTTCAAAAGTATTTTCGAAAACTATTTTGGATGAAAAATGCGGAGATCTGGTAAGGATTCTGTGATATTTTTTTTTTAATTTTTTTTTTGTCGTTTTTTATTTTTGAGCTACGTACTTCGCTAATTAGATTTGCTTTATTACAATTCATTTCTTAAACATATTCGGGTGGATCGAACGATATAGAAAAAGCGATAAAATTCACTGAAGATTTCTACAAATTTGATTTTTTCCGTGAATCTCTAAATGTAACATATTCTATATTTTTAGTAATTCGCAACGAAAATGTTATTTCATCTACATATCGCACACTAAATCATAAACAGTCACAACTCAATACTCACAAATATTGTATTTTTGTTGGTTGTAATTTTATAATTAAATTTAGTTCTACAGTAGCATTCTTTTCCATTTATATAACAGATTTTAATAAATTTTGAGTTGTGACATTTTATGATTTAGTGTGCGATATGTACATAATTCGAAATATTCGCAAAAAGATGCAAATTGCTGAACACTAAATGTGATATACGCATTTACGCTCCAAGCAACTCAAGGTCTAATCTGAGTAATTTTCAATTTAACATTTTTCTTATCTTATCTTCATTTTTACGCATTTTTAACGTTCTATTTTGAATCTTTTTCTATTATACCTTTCGACTTCTTTAAATGAAAGTGAAGCTTTCATAAGATAAGAAAAATGTTAAATTCTTTATATCAGTTAAGGAAATAGGAAGTTTCAGAATAAACTTGAATTAAAAAAAATAAAATATAATAAATAATTATTAAAAAGGATTTCTGAACATTTGAGAAAAAAATATTAGAGACTCATTTGAATTTAAAAATAAAATAGGTAATCTACATATTAAAGATGGCGAAAAATTAATTTCATTTGATGTATCATCACTATTTCCAAGTATACCTGTGGACTTAGCAATTAATACAATAGAAGAAAAATGGGTTATTATAGAAAAATTTACAAAAATAGAACAATCCTTATTTTTAAGAATTTTTAAGTTTTGTATTGAAGATAATAGATGTTTTCAATATAATGAGAAAATATATAAACAGCAAAGGGACTTCAATGGGATCACCTGCTTCTCCAATTGTAGCGGATATAGTTATGGAAAAATTGCTAGATACTTGTATTGAAAAATTAAATACAATAAAATCATACTTGGTTTAACCAAATATGTAGATGATTTGTTTTGTGTTATTTTCGAATCAGCAGTTAACGATATGTTAAAAACATGTAATGAATTTGATAATTTCATTAAATTTACAATAGAGGAGGAATGCGCTTTAAAAATTCCTTATTTAGATAACTTAGTAATTAGAAAGGGTAACAAATTGGTAATAATAGATTAAATAATCAACATAAAAATAATAGAAAACCAAATAGAAGAAATGATAAGGAACCAAAAATTTATAAGTCAATAACTTATGTACCAGATTTATCATAACGGTTAGAAAAATCAAACATATTTGATAAAGATGAATATAGGATGGCATTAAATAGATAATTTAGCAAAGCAAAAGATAAAATAAAAAAGTTAAATATGTCTAATTTAGTTTACAAAATACCTTGTAAAGGTAATGACGAAGTTAATTGTAATAAAGTTTATTTAGGTACCACAAAAAATAAACTCAAAGTTAGAATAGGTTGACATAAATCAGAACAGAGATACAGAGACAATATCATTTTGCAAAAAACAGCATTATCTTCACACTGTTCGAAAAGTAATCATTATCCCAGCAGATATAGAAAATGTTGCAGAAAATTATAGGCAATTTTAACATAAAAAATTGAATCAAATATTTATAATAGTAACATTAATTTTTAGGCTTCCGTACACAAAGTGTAAAAACGTAACCCTATTGTTTTCGATACAATGTCTGTCCGTCCATAATAGGTAGACTCTTAAAATTTTCACTGAAGGTGTATATCTGTGCCCGTTATAGCATCAAGTATTAAAATTTATAGGGTGTTTCGATAGAGATGTGTTATTCACGCATATGTGTTTATTTCTTGAACTGTAGGAGGCATACACTAAAAATTTATTATTTAGTAATTAAAACTAAGTTCGCTTTATAAACAAGTCTAAAAAATAAACCTAAAAATTAAAGGGTGTTTCGATAGTGGTTGAATTTTGAATGCATAAGGCCTAAGTTTTGAACCATAATACGTAGACTCGTAAAATTTTCACAGAAGGTGTATAACTGTGGCCACTATAGCAACAAATACTAACACTTATAGGGTGTTCCGAAAGTGACGTGTTATTTACTTGTATGTATTTATTTCTTGAGCTATAGGAGGCAACCACTTAAAATTTGCAGTGATTTAAACTATGTTTGCATTATAAGCAAGTATACAATATTAAGCCTTAAAATTAACGGGTGTTCCTTTAGTGACGTGATTTGGATGTATATGGCATAGGTTTGAACGATAATAGGTAGAATCTTGAAGTTTTTACAGGAGGTGTATTACTATGGGCACTACAACAAATAGTAAAAATTAAAGGCTGTGCCGACAGTGACGTGATTTGCATAAACATTGACTAATTTTTTAATCATAATAGATATATTCTTGAAATTTTCACAAATGGTGTATTAATATGACCCCTATAAAAACAATAAAAATTTAAAGGTTTTTCCGACAGTGGCGTCTTTTGCATGCATAACGACATATTTTTTGAACCGTAATAGGTAGACTCTTTCAATTTGTATAGAAGATGTATTGCCATGGCCGTTATGACAATTACTAAAAATTATAGGGTTTTCTGACAGTGGCACGTTTTTCACTTATAGTAGCTAATTTTTTTAATAGAAATAGCTAGACTCTGATATATTCATAGAAAGAGAATTGCCATGGCCGCTATAGCAAATAACAAAATTATGTGTTCTGTGTTCCGACAGAGACATGATTTGTACGTAAATAGCCTTATTTTTTGAACCGTAATAGTTAGACTCTTGAAATGTTTACAGTAGATGTTATACTTCGGCCGCTGTAACAATTACTATTTACTAAAGGGTGTTCCATCAGTGACATGTTTTCCACGTATATTACCTTATTTTTTGAACCGCAATAGGTAGGCACATGTATATTTTTATAGAAAGTGTATTACTATAGCCGCTATAACAACAATTACTAAAATTTAAAGGGTGTTCCAACAGTGATGCAATTTTCGCGATTACGACTATTATTTTAAAATTAAAGGGTGACTCATAAGATATCAAAAAAATAACAACTTGAATTTTTAAAGTTGTACTAAACATAGTATGGAACCCTACATGTGTGAGTCTAACTCGCACTTGACTGATTTATTTGTAACATTTCGGTTAAATTTATGTATATGAATTTGAAAATTTATTGTGCTAAAATTTTTGTATGTTTCTGAATATCAGAAAATTAGGTATATTTTTCTATTTTAATTTTTTATTTGTTTAGAAATTTTGTTTCTTGGATATATTGAAATGTTAGAATTTTTAAGTTGATTGACAAACAATGTTTTCATTCATTTGAATTTTTTCATTCATTAAAATTTTATAACTCTCATTAATTTAATTTCCTGAAGATACTACCCAATGGTGCAGCGAAATATTGAAAATAAAAATTAAGAAATTTTTATAAAAAAGACCTTGTGCTTATAAAAAATAGAATTCAAAAATAAAATATAATAATTTTTATTAAATTTGAATCACTCTGCAATATTTGTTCTATTACAAAAAATGTAGTAGGCGTTTTTCACACGGTATGGAAAAAATTGAAAAACGCCATCGACTATGCTAGATGACGTAAAACGACAACACCTTACACAATAAGGCTGATTATTTGGTATAATTTAGCTCCTTCGGACATCCCGTACCAAGTTTCCCTGTACATTTGTATGTATGTATATATATATGTATAAACATTTTTGGCACCGCACCCGTACCAAAAAAATCTTTCGAGCGTCCATATATTTTAAAAATGTGTGACCAATTCCAACATCTGACGCCTGTTTTAACTGCATTTACATTAATTTCTAATGCGAAATTTGGACTAAAGACTTCTTGCAGTTCTGACAACTCAGCTACCCGTAATTTGGTCGATTTGCTCACTTCCGACATACATTTTTCATGCTTTCTTACAGCTAGCCTTAAATCAAAAACACTAGTTATGTCAAGATGTAATAGTTCGTGTTTTATTTCATTCCTTAGATTACGAATCAAAATCTCACAGAGATCGCGGTCAGCTATATGGTTTTTTAATCTGTCCGTCATTGCCGATATTATTTCAATAAAATCATCTATGCTCTCAGATGGTTTTTGTTTGCGTCGTCTAATATCTTCTAGTAATTCAAGATCACTAAAATCAACTTTGTACTGGTTTTGCAAAGTACGAGTTAGTTAAAACCAGTCCATATCATTGTTTTTCCTGTGGTACCGCCAGTACCACTCCAAGGCCTTCCCATCAAATAGACAGTGTGCATGTTTGTACAATAAATTAAAGTCAATCCCAAGGTGGTTAGTTGTTAAAATATTTACCCTATATACAAACTCTTCTACTGTAAATTTCAAAGGCCAACTGCGAATGATGTTAAGAACCTTATCTGCAAAGATCTGAAACTCTACGCAAACAATTATTTCGAGGTACATTCATATACTTCATTATCGATCTTAGTTCACCCAAATTATATTCGGTCATTTCTCCGCGAAATAAAATCAAAGAGTCCGATATTATTTGTCTAAATCTATAATCAGTTACTTCACTGTTGTTTCTATCTACTACAGCACGTCTAGAGGTATTTCCCCCTTGTACTCTGGATGCTACTCCGCTATCTAAATCACCCGTAAAACTTACATTTGTTGGTTCTTCCAAATTTAACAAATTATCTCTACTCCTTGTGACAGGCATTTTAAATGTATTCTTTCAACAATCAATGAAATTCCTAAATCCAATACTTCGTTTAGGTACTAGTTGGTTTTATATAAATAATCTCTAACTTCACACAAAATCAATTTATCGTTTTCGTGATAGCAAAAAAAAAAATAAAGAAAAAAAAAAAATCCTGGAAGTTTATTCGAGTTTTTATATTGCAATTATATTGCATGCTACGTAAAAATATCTCCAAATAAAATCTTCTAAGTGAATATTCATTATTAAAAATAAATAGAAATTGAACCCCATGTTAAATATGGTATGTGACCAGAATAAAATCCATTTCAAAAATCCATGTAAATAACACAGTTTTAAATTTTTAAAATAATAAAAGGAAAGAATGTATATAAAATATGAACGCCATTTTGAAGGTAGGAACCTAACAATATATCAAGTTAAAATTCCAACAAAAATTATAACACCAATAAAAACAAGGAACGTATATGAAAATTTTGATCGACTTCACTGTATATGTTTGGAAGAATGAACATCAGCATGGATGGAAAATATAAAAAATGATCAAAATGAATAAGTGTAACGCTGATGCGCCACGTTGGGCGCCATTTAAATATTTATGTAACGGTTATCCATAATAATACCGATGAGGAGAACGTGCTACCTTACAACCAGCCGTGCTCAGTGAAAGTGGGGAGTGTTCTTTTCTCCTTTTAAGTAGAGTAAACCATCAACAAAATATTTTGGGTAGCAAAATTTAATGGAAATTGACCATGAAGATAAAAGAAAATAATTTCAACATAAGTTAATAAAAGGACTGTGTGAAGGAGTTTATTTCGAGTATGGTGATGGTATTAACCCTCCGTCTTTACCCGCCCTTACCATTCTATCTAATTCTCTTACTATTTTTGATAGCCCAATTTTCCAACTAGTATTTACCAAAACTTTTCTTGGATTGTAAAAATACAACTTATGTTGGGCCACATATATATTTATTTATTTTAATACGAAATATAATTTAATAATAATAATAACAATAATAATGATATACCTAAATTTTAATTTGAAATTGTTTCTAGTAAACCCTACCAGCTTACAAAAAGTAACGGGCATTTTTTGTATATAAGAACGATTAAATAAAAACTACTTGCGAAGTTATATTGAAAACGATTGGTTGTGTTTTTATTTTACGAGTTAATATTTTTCACAAAAGTGCCCTATTTTAAAATTTAAATTATAATTTAATTAATTTAAATTTTCATAAAAAATATTAGGAGAAAACATTTTGGCGCCCGAGCAGGGACAGTGAAAAAATAAATAAAGAAAAAAGTTTTAAAGTGCATCTTGATAAATTAATTCAAGATCAAACTGTTACATTTATTTAACAAACAAATTTATTGCACATAACTATAAAACATTTAAACAAACAGTGTAAAAACAGTTTAACAAACAAACATATAAAACAAAACACAATCACACAAACAATCAGTTTTTCAAAAAAAAAAAAAAAAATCACAGTTTACAACAAACACCACACAATTTCAACAAGTATTACATATTCTTGCCCAGAAGTCATCCAGATGCCCCGTTGCCGTTGCATCATCTGCAGAGCTGAACGTGTCCAGCGGAGTACTTCCGAATCTGAAACTCAGGTAAAAGTGTAAAAAATATTTGTGTTAAATTACCTTAAATTTGTAAATTAATCAAATTTAAGAGATTTTTGTAAATTAATCAACAATTTATTTCGCTTTGCAAGTCGAACACAATAAATATTTTTTACACTTAAATATTTGTGAAACAATTTATTTATTTAATATTTCTATTAAATATAAAAACCCACCCTTAAAAGTGAAATCTAACGCGAGTGTTATTAACATAAACATACATTCGTACATATATAAATTATTCTCTTTATTATTGAGAGAAAAATTATTACTTCTTTTTACCTTCGGCATTTTAATAAATTTAAAATAATTTTAATTTCGTTATTAAATACACAAAAAATTTCGTTATTAAATACACAAAAATTAATTAATACTAAATTTGCATTTTCTTTTATTCTTTCATTCGTTGTTATTAAATTACTAAGATCAGTGTTTCATTCCGTGTGTTCCTATACCACTTGTATTAATTTACATATAGCCGCTGCTAACAGTGTAGAGCGTTTACACTAGCATCGAAAAGTTAATTTACATACAAGTTTAAAATAATAATTTGTTCGTGCGTTCACACTAACTTCGAAAATTTAATAACCATATAATTGAAAAATTATTATTATTAGTGTGTTCTAACTAATGTTTTTTATTATACATTACTTTTGCTAATTAACTTTAATTCGATTTTACTTTGTTAAATAAATATTTTTATTTACCAAAGACTGTATTAAAGTGGTTTTCGAAAAAATTAAATAAATTATTTTTAATTTCGGAACAAATTGATCAAATAATATTTCGAATAAAAGAAGAAAATCCGAATATTGTGTAACCGACGAGAGAGTAATATATTTTTTAATTCTTATAATCCAAAGCAATTTTAATTTCTTCGTTTTTAAATATATTTCGACCAATAAATTAATTTGGTATTTTAAACTTTTGCTTTGAGGAATTATTTACATAAATTAAGTTAATATGACTAGTAGAAAACATCAAGATTCTCATTCCAGAATGGAAACTTTAGAGAAAATAGTGGTAAAGAAAGCAAAGGTTGTACAAAATATCGTTCGGATTCGGCAATCTATTAGGGATAAGACAATTTCATTCAATCCCATTGAACTAGAATGCCGCTTAGATATTTTAAAAACGTATATTGATCAAGCAATGAAGTTTCAGTCTAACGTGGATAATTTAGATCCCGAAAATGACGATAGAGCTGAGCTTGAAGAAGTTTGTGTGACCACAAAAGCTATGTTTTTAAGTCTCTTGGCTAAAAATAGACAGGCAAACATGCCTGAAACTTCATTTTATGCTCAAAGCCATCAGTGAAGTCTACCAAATATGAAGCTCCCCAAATTTAGTGGAAAGTATTCTGATTACAAAAACTTTATGAGCTTATTTGAGAACTTGGTCCACAATGATCCGACGTTCACAGACATAGAAAAATTTAATCATTTAATATGCTTGTCCGATTCAGCTTTGGGTACAGTTAAAGCTTTTCAGATTTCAGAAGAAAATTATCCCAAAGCATTAGCCAGCTTAAAAAGGGTTTATGACAACGAATATTTAATATTTTTTGATAATATTACCAAACTTTTTGATTTGCCAGAAATCACAAAACCTTCGGCTATTGCTTTGCAAAGCATTATTGACACAGTTTCTGCTATATATGACTCCCTATTATCAATTGGCGATGATAAAAAAATTACAAATGCCATTTTAATACATATAGTGATGTCCAAAGTTGATCCAGTGGCTAAATCGAAGTGGGAAGAACAGCTTGATTTCGAAAAGCTCCCGTTGTGGTCAGACTGTGAAGCCGCCTTGAACAAGCGGTACCAGCATATTTATGCTGACGAATCTTCTAGTTCAAGACCGAGGTTTAATAATAATAATAATAAAAATGAATATTCTAAAAAGCAAAATAACAGGACATCATTAAATTGTACAAAATCGAAACCATCTGCTGACAAATGCTTATTCTGCAAATCAAATCAACATGTGATTAATAATTGCCCTTCTTTTACTGCTGAGTCCGTAACACAAAGACTTGAATTCATAAAATCCGTACCAGTATGTATTAATTGTTTGAAAAAAGGTCATACAGTAGCAATATGTTCATCTTCTAAATGTAGAATATGCAGTGGTTCTCATAATTCACTACTACATATATATAATACAAGTTCTAACAATTCAAATATCTACTCTGAACAGCCGTCTACTTCTTACGCTTCGGTGAATTACTTTTAATCTGAGGAAAGAATTATTCTTGCCACAGCTGTAGTAAAAGTAAGAAGTAGTTCTGGTAAATTTATTCTAGCCAGAGCTCTTTTAGATTCCGGTTCTCAACCAAATTTGATAACTGAGGAACTTGCACAGCTACTACGATTGAAAAAAGAAGGAGGCAGATTGAGTTTAAATGGCATAAGTGAAACTAATTCAATTTAAAAATCTTGCGTAAATTTAACTGTCACGTCGAGGGTTAACTCTACTTACTTTACTTCAAAGTTTTTGGTATTGAGTTCAATTACAAAGTTGCAACCTGATCTCAAAATAAATACAACTAGCTTGAATATTCCTAATAATATAGAATTAGCTGATCCTTGCTTTTATAAGCCACAACAAATTGATTTATTAATTGGAGCAGAAATTTTCTTCGGTTTAATTTGTGTTGGCCAAATAATGTCTGGTCCGAGCCTGCCAATTCTTTAAAAGACTTCGCTTGGTTGGATTGTAACTGGAAAATACAATCAATCCAAGGGCTCTACAAATACCAACGTTTTTGATTTGAATACTTTTGTAGAAAACGAGAGCAATGTTGATTCAATAGTCAGAAAATTCTGGGAATTGGAAGATATTCCAAACGAGTCAACAAAAATATATTCTAAGGAACAGCAACAATGTGAGGACAAATTTAGAAATTCAGTACGACGTTTAATGTCAGGACGATTTGAAGTCTCATTGCCTTTCAAATCTGATACAAAATTGCTTGGTTCATCGTTTGAAACTGCCAAAAGACGATTTCTCTCTTTGGAACGAAAACTTTCCAAAGATGATACTATAAGGCAGATGTATCATGATTTTATGAAAGAGTATTTCAATTTAGGTCATATGTCACTTTTAGACAAAATGCCCGATTTTCCTTACTATTTTATTCCACATCAATGTGTTTTGCGACCTCAGAGTTCAACTACGAAACTTCGAGTAGTTTTTGATGCTTCATGTAGAACTTATTCTCATGTATCACTTAACGATTTGTTAATGGTTGGTCCAACAATCCAAGATGAATTATATTCTACATTGATACGTTTTCGATTCCATAGATACGCAATCACTGCAGATGTTGAAAAGATGTATCGTTAAGTTTTAATTTCTGAAAATGACAGAAATTATCAATTAATCCTTTGGAGAGAGAATCCATCTGATACTTTAAAAGTGTTTCGTTTAAACACTGTTACTTATGGCACAGCTTCAGCGCCATTTGTGCCCATCAGATGTTTGATTCATTTAAGCGATTTGTACAAAGAGACTTTACCTATTGGTTCAAAAGTTGTTCGCAGTGATTTCTATGTTGATGATTTGCTAACTGGAGCTGATTGCTACCAAGACCTAAATATAATTCGTAACCAGGTTACTGAAATTTTAAGTTCAGCTGGTTTAAAACTTACTAAATGGTTTTCAAATCAGCCCAATATTATAAATACATTACAAAATGAAAAACTTTTATTAAGCGATTCCGATTCTGCAAAAGCTCTCGGCATACATTGGGTTCCGAAGCATGATTGATTTAAGTTTCATTTGGAAGATAATTTTCAAGAATTAAAAGCTACAAAAAGAAACATATTATCAGTTTCTTCTCGTTTATTCGATCCTCTCGGACTCTTATGCCCGATAGTAACAAAATCCAAAATGTTATTACAAGAACTTCGGATTAAAAAACTTGACTGGGATGAATCGATTCCTATGAGACTATATACTTCGTGGGAAAATTTCGAATCTAATTTACTATAATTGATTCAATTACAATCCCAAGATTCGTAAACACAACTTCTACAGCAAAAATTCAAATTTATGGATTTACTGATGCTTCAATTCGAGCATATGGTTGTTGCATATATAACTATTAGAAGCTCCGATTCAAACAAAATTGTATCGAGACTACTTACGGCGAAATCGAAAGTTGCTCCACTCAAGACTAAATCTCTTCCGAGACTTGAGTTATGTGCTGCACACCTATTGGCTAATTTGTGGAATCGAATTAAGTTAATGATAAGCTTTGAAATCGAGAGTGTTAATTTCTGGACTGACTCAGAAATAACACAGATTGGATTAAAACGCATCCATCCTCACTATCAACGTTCATTTCAAATCGTGTGGCTGAGATTCAAGAATGGTCTGACAAAGTTTAATGGCGCCATGTGCCAACTAAGCAGAATCCAGCCGATATTGTTTCAAGAGGATGTGATGTCGAAGAATTAAAAAATTCTATTTGGTTTGAAGGACCTTCGTTTTTACTAAGCGATAGCTCCCATTGGCCTGTTTACAAACATTTCGAGTTAACGAGGAACCAACAATTATTAGAAAAAAGGAAAACAAATGTATTTCTTGCAGTAGAGGATCCACAAAATTATCTGTTGGATCTGATAGAAAAATATTCGTCATACAAAAAGTTGCTGCGAGTAACCTCTTTTGTATTTAGATTTGTTGACACTCTAAAGAAACGTAAAACAGAGAAGAGTTCTGCACCTACTGCAATTGAATTGAAATGGTCATTCCTCCGGCTTGTAGAGACAATCCAGAAACATCATTTTTCTGAGGAGCTACAAAAATTGCAAAAATCTCTTGTCCTACCATCAAATATTCAAAGATTGACACCATTTGTTCATACGTTTACTGAAGAGAAACGGACATTTTCACTTATAAGGGTAGGTGGGAGATTGTTTAATGCAGACTTGAAGCACAATACCAAGTTCCCACTTTTATTACCGAAAAGAAATTGCTTTGTCACACTTTATTTGCGAAATCTGCACTTCAAAAATTGTCATGCTGGCACAAAAGCACTTGTAGCTCTTTCGCGAAAAAATATTTGGCTCATTAATACGAAAGAAGAGTGCACCAAAATAGTTCGAAAGTGTGTTCATTGCTTCCGCTATAAGCCAAAATTAATGTCCCAAATTATGGGCAATTTACCCACTAGTAGATTGAGAGCTACACGTCCCTTTTTAACGGTCGGTGTAGTCTTCTGTGGTCCCGCGAACGTATCACTAAGAATTCGTGGTAGACCACCAATAAAAATAAATATAGCGGTTTTCGTGTGTTTCACTTCTAAGGCGGTACATTTAGAATTAGTATCTGATCTGTCTACTGATTCTTTTCTTCTATCTTTTAAAAGATTCGCTGCCAGGAGAGGACTGCCAGAAATGGTATACTACGACAACGCGACGAAGTTCGTCGGAGGCAGTCGGGTACTGAAGCAAGTGCAACAGGCCGTCGCACGGTGGTTCAGAATTAATTTTCATTGGCCAAAACCTATATTTTTTGTTGACACAGATTCTTAAAATTTTTATGTCACCAGAAAGAAAACAGATCAAAACTAAGGTAGCCGAAAAATTGGGTCAAAATATTCGCAGTAGTGGGCGTGGCATGCTGCTAAAGGCAAAGAATTTATGTTAATTTAAAAATAAAATAAAAATTGTAATATTTGATCTCATATTAATTGCGATTTCTTAAAAACTGTTATCGATATTGAGCTGCGGTTTTTTTTGTTATGTTAGGTGAACTGTTGTTTTTAAGAAATGGTATATGCGCACCCTGTATAATTTGTAAATAGGGTGTTATGTTTAAAATTGGAAACCTCCATATATTCGCAAAGTTTGAAGTTTAGTAGTATATAACTTCTAAAGGACAAAAAAGGACAAAAAACCGAAACCACCCAAAGAAAGGCAAAAGTGTTCTCTTTAACCCTATATATACTTTTGCACCCGCCCGGATCCGCCCGTAGAACACTTTTTCTATTTTAATGAAAAAACTCAACATTTTTACAAACAAATTTCTATCAAAATTGCTAGTAAATTTACTTTAGAAGCAAAACGTAAGGGGAAAGAGAGGAATCTAACTAAAAAGTTAATTTTATTCGAAAATTGAGAATTTTAGTACACAAAACAATTTTTTCTAAAATTTCCTTAAAATCCAGTATAAGTTGTATATGACAAATTTTCCCATAGAAAACTTGTATAAAAAATGGGGATGCGATGGGTCTTCTGGACAAAGACAATGTAAACAATTTTTATGTGAGGATATTTCAGACACAGATATGTTCATGGTGTCATTTGTACCATTGCGATTGATAAAAAACTTAGAGGACTCGGAACCTTCGTCCAGCACAGTGCAAACAAGTTATATTTGGAAAAACCAAACTCTATCGTCTACAAAATACTGCAGACCAATAAAATTTGAATTGAAAAAGGAAACTCATGATACCATTAAGAATGAAGTAAGTGACATTAGAGCTCAAATTTCAACACTAAGGCCATTAGAGTTAGAGATAGAGGAACAGACTATTAAATTGAATTACCAATTAATACTATCTATGATAGACGGAAAAACTGCCCAGGTTTTGACTGATACAAAAGCTTCATCCAGCTGTATTATATGTAAAGCAACATCAAGTTAGTTAAACCAAGAACCAACAAAGTCGGAGGATAGTATTGATGCATTTGAATTTGGATTATCACCGCTACATACGAGGATAAGAGTTATGGAACACATACTGAAAATAAGCTATGATTTGGACTTCGGAGCTTCAGGATCAGTAAGAAATAATGACACCAACAAAGATATAAGAAAATTGAAAAAGAAACAAGTTCAAGATGCATTTCTCAAGCACGGGTTGATTATAGATCAACCAAAACAAGGATCAGGTAACACAAACGATGGCAACACCGCAAGAAGATTTTTTTTGGTTCCCGAAACTACATCTGATATAACAGGTGTTGATAAAGCTGTTATTTCAAGATTTAAAACAATTACTGAAGTACTTGCGTGCAATGAACTAATTAATGCTAAAAAAATTGGTGATTACGCCAAGGAAACCGCTGCTATATATACATCCAAATACAAATATAGAAATATGTCAGCAACAGTGCATAAAGTTCTTTATCATGGAGAAGAGGTCATTAAGCACCATTTATTACCAATTGGAGATTTGTCAGAGGAAGCCCAGGAAAAAAGAAACAAGGATTACAGGTTTTACAGAGAACATAATTCCAGAAAAATATCACGAATTTCTACAAATGAAGATTTATTTCATATATTATTGGCAACTTCAGATCCCTTCATCTCTAACATTCGAAGTCAATGGAAATTGAATCATTCGGAACTAAATGCCGAAGCTAAGGCACTGCTACAGGACACAGGTAATACAGAGCAGAATATAGAATATTTACAGGAAATATTCCAGCCAAATGAATAATAATTATAATTTGAATTTAGTATTTGAATAAAATAAAGTATACAAACATTAATATTAAATGTTATTTTATTTACCTAGAATCTATTTATAACTATAAATAAATATGTATATAATTAAAGAAAAATTAAATTACACTGTTTTGTTTTAAAATTGACCAAAAACTAGGAAATATGTAAGTATTGTTAGGCATAAAGTTGAAATTTGGACAATCCTAATGAAAATACGGAAAATACACCTCAGTGAAAAATATTGTATTGTCATCCAAGATTGACCCGTGGACCAAATTTGAGCCAAATTGTTTAAGGAAAAGTGAGTCAAAAATGAGTTGGCACATTTGAAACGGAATTTCAAACAAGAATTAGGAAAAGCAAATCGAAAGTTCAACTTTAGGCTTGAATTTCTCAGCAACCGCTGCACCGATTTTAATAAGGCCTATACTCGGTAAAAGCTTAAGATGTTGTCTATTGATTAAAAAAAGAACTACTAAAAAATCTTTATTAGTTAAAAAGTTACAGAGTTTTGGCCAATGAAAAACGTTTCTGAACCACTGTGCGTCGCATCATACGCAGCGTCGTCCGGGGTGAAGTTCAGCTTCATACCACCTCGGGCGCCTCACTTCGGAGGACTGTGGGAAGCAGCCGTGAAGCAGGCGAAGTTCCTACTTCTGCGAGCCGTAGGCAACGCATCGCTCACACAAGAAGAGATGGGCACAATGCTGACAGAAGTAGAGTCGACCCATAGCAACGCTGTTTCCAGACCCCAACAACGGAGAAGCGCTAACTCCAGCGCACCTGGTGATAGGAGGGGGTCTGCGTTCGCTGCCGCTAGAATCCGTAGAAAACATGAGAGGCAACGAGGGGAAGTTATGGAAGCGATGGCGACAGCTTTGCGGTCTCAAGCTGACATTTTGGCAAGCTTGGTCTCGCGACTATATCCTGGGACTTCAAAGGCAAGTGGCACGAGGAGATGCCCAGTCTCAAGGTCGGTCAATTGGTAATAATCCACGAAGACAATACATAGGATTGAAAAATAAATAATTTTTTGCAAAGTAATTAGCAAATCGATTGGTTGTGATTTATTTCAAAATCAAAGTTTTTTAATTTTTTCACCTACATAAGTGCCCTTTTTCCTTATAAATTATAATTTAAATAATTTAAATTTTCTTAAAAATATTAAGAATAAACAGATACTGTAGAAAAACCTAAGACGCAAGTAGGAATGGACAGATACATAACTGTACCGAAAAAAGGTCGAAGACCTCAATCTTCGCAGTCTAAAGTACTTAAGGATAAGGAGGCTAACGGAATAAGTTCCCAAAATCGATTTTGCTATTCTTGATAGCGAAACAAGTGAATCTAAAACGGTACCCAAGTCGTTTATACCACCACCAATTTTTTTAAGGGAGAAAAATTCGAATGAATTAATAAATAAGTTAATTTCAGTTATTGGGAAAAATTCATTGAAAATGACAGAAATTATCAATTAATCCTTTGGAGAGAGAATCCATCTGATAATTTAAAAGTGTTTCGTTTAAACACTGTTACTTACGGCACAGCTTCAGTGCCATTTTTGGCCATCAGATGTTTGATTCATTTAAGCGATTTGTACAAAGAGACTTTACCTATTGGTTCAAAAGTTGTTCGCAGTGATTTCTATGTTGATGATTTGCTAACTGGTGCTGATAGCTACCAAGACTTAAATATAATTCGTAACCAGGTTACTGAAGTTTTAAGTTAAGCTGGTTTAAAACTTACTAAATGGTTTTCAAATCATCCTAATATTATAAATACATTACAAAATGAAAAACTTTTATCAAGCGATTCCGATTCTGCAAAAGCTCTCGGCATACATTGGGTTCCGAAAAATGATTCATTTAAGTTTCATTTGGAAGATAATTTTCAAGAATTAAAAGCTACAAAAAGAAACATTCTATCAGTTTATTCTTGTTTATTCGATCATCTCGGACTCTTATGCCCGATAGTAACAAAATCCAAATCCAAAAATGTTATTACAAGAACTTTGGATTCAAAAACTTGACTGGGATGAATCAATTCCCATGAGACTATATACTTCGTGGGAAAATTTCAAATCTAATTTACTGGAAATTGATTCAATTACAATCCCAAGATTAGTGAACACATCTTCTACAGCAAAAATTCAAATTCATGGATTTGCTGATGCTTCAATTCGAGCATTTGGTTTTTGCATATATATTAGAAGCTCCGATTCAAACAAAATTGTATCGAGACTACTTACGGCGAAATCTAAAGTTGCTCCACTCAAGACTAAATCTCCTCCGAGACTTGAGTTATGTGCTGCACACCTATTGGCTAAGTTGTGGAATCGAATTAAATTAATGATGAGCTTTAAAATCGAGAGTGTTAATTTCGGGACTAATTCCGAAATAATCCATCCTCACTATCAACGTTCGTTTCAAATCGTGTAGCTGAGATTCAAGAATGGTCTGACAAAGTTTCATGGCGCCATGTGCCAGCTAAGCAGAATCCAGCCGATATTGTTTCAAGAGGATGTGATATCGAAGAATTAAAAATTTCTATTTGGTTTGAAGGACCTTCGTTTTTACTAAGCGATAGTTCCCATTGGCCTGTTAACAAATATTTCAAGTTAACGGAGAACCAACAATTATTAGAAAAAAGGAAAACAAATGTATTTCATTCAGTAGAGGATCCACAAAATTGTCTGTTGGATCTGATTGAAAAATATTTGTCATACAAAAAGTCGCTGCGAGTAACCTCTTTTGTACTTAGATTTGTTGACAATCTAAATAAGCGTAAAATAGAGAAAAGTTCTGCACCTACTGCAATTGAATTGAAATGGTCATTCCTTGGGCTTGTAGAGGCGATCCAGAAACATAATTTTTCTGAGGAGATACAAAAATTGCAAAAATCTCTTGTCCTGCCATCAAATATTCAAATTTGACACCATTTGTTCATACGTTTACTGAAGAGAAACGGACATTTTCACTTATAAGGGTAGGTGGGAGATTGTTTAATGCAGACTTGAAGCACAATACCAAGTTCCCACTTTTATTACCGAAAAGAAATTGTTTTGTCACACTTTATTTGCGAAATCTGCACTTCGAAAATTGTCATGCTGACACAAAAGCACTTGTAGCTCTTTCGCGAAAAAATATTTGGCTCATTAATACGAAAGAAGAGTGCACCAAAATAGTTCGAAAGTGTGTCCATTGCTTCCGCTATAAGCCAAAATTAATGTCCCAAATTATGGGCAATTTACCCACTAGTAGAGTCAGAGCTACCCATCCCTTTTTAACGGTCGGTGTAGACTTCTGTGGTCCCGTGAACGTATCATGAAGAATTCGTGGTAGACCACCAATAAAAATGTATATAGCGGTTTTCGTGTGTTTCACTTCTAAGGCGGTACATTTATAAATAGTATCTGATCTGATTCTTTTCTTCTATCTTTTAAAAGGTTCGCTGCCAGGACTGCGACAACGCGACGAACTTCGTCCGAGCCAGTCGGGTACTTAAGCAAGTGCAACAGGCCGTCGCATCATTCGCAGCGTCGTCCGGGGTGAAGTTCAGCTTCAGCACCGCTGTCTCCAGACCCCAACGACAGAGAAGAGCCAACTCCAGCGCACCTACTGATAGGAGGGGGTCTGCGTTCGCTGCCGCTAGAATCCGTAGAAGACGTGAGAGGCAACGAGGGGAAGTTATAGGAGCGATGGCGACAGCTTTGCTTGGTCTCGCGACTATATCCTTGGACTTCAGGGCAAAGGCAAGTGGCACGAGGAGATGCCCAGTCTCAAGGTCGGTCAAGTGGTATTAATCCACGAAGACAATTGCCCGCCACAGAACTGGTTGACCGGGAGAGTCGTCAGCGTCCACAAAGAAGGAGACGGCAAGGTCAGGGTGGCGGAGGACAAGACCAGAAGCGGCGTATTCAAACGCCCAATATGCAAATTGGCTCCATTACCTAATGATTGTCCAGTGCAGTCCTTAAATGGGGCCGGAATGTTGGGCCACATATATATTTATTTATTTTAATACGAAATATAATTTAATAATAATAACAATAATAATATACCTAAATTTTAATTTGAAATTATTTCTAGTAATCCCTACCAGCTTACAAAAAGTAACGGGTTTGCTGAAAGTAAATACTGGCATTTTTTGTATATAAGAACGATTAAATAAAAACTACTTGCGAAGTTATATTGAAAACGATTGGTTGTGTTTTTATTTTACGAGTTAATATTTTTTACAAAAGTGCCCTATTTTAAAATTTAAATTATAATTTAATTAATTACATGCAATGAAATTTTATAATCAAGCTTAAGTTCGTTTTTATTCTCTCTAAGAAAGAATTAATTAAATTACAAATTAGGTGATAATATTAAAGAAAAATTGGGAAAATTTAATTTTTAGACACCAGCACGAGCGGTGTCTAAAAATTAAATTTTCCGTCCGTCATCAGCACTCTTGTATCTAATCTACTTAGGGTAGTGTTTTAGCTGTAAGCATCATCTATTTAACCAACCAAACCCAGATAAAGGAATACGAGAAAACTTGTATTCAATTATCAATCGTCAGTTGGTGAGAACGAAGTCTACCACCACCTTAAGCTTCCCTCTTGTTGAATATTTTTACTTTTAGTATTTACCACCTTATATTGTTGTTACTTCAGCGATTTTTCTTTAATATTATCACCTAAAAACAAATGCCCATACAGATACATACATAATTCATAGCTACAAGTATTCACCAATTTTAAATTTGAAATTTTTTGTTTAATTATGTATGGGAGTTATATGTAATTTTGTTTGTGTATAATTGGTTAATTATCCCTTTTATTTTTATTGTTTTTTTTTCTGTTTATGACTTTTTTATGACTTACCTTTCAAACTGAACGATGTCACCATCGCTGTTATTTCGAAGCTTTTAAAGGTCTGGAGATTTCTAAAGTTGTATCATTAAAAATTTGTAACCAATGTTCATATTTTATGTGCTGAAAGTGTTACTATTTTTAAATGTCGGTATCAATGTATGTAATGTATTCAAAATATGTAGGTATGGATATAGGGCTTAAACAATTAGGACTATTTTTAAATTTTACATTTTTAAAATTAGATTTTAAACTCAATCAATGGGCACGTTCATAAGACGCAACTGTTGCGCAACCGTTGAATATTTGTCTTAGAAACGCATTGTTGAGTAGTTCCGCTCAACACAACAGTTGGGAATTTTTTGATCATAAACATTTTTTGCCACCTAAATTCAACATGTTGTACTCAGTTTGTTTTGTGTCAAAATTGTAAAATAACCTTAAATAAAAATAGAAAAAAATGTGGTGTGCTAACTATCGGATTGGAGACCGTATATAAGAAATATATGAAGGAAGTGCAATACACCCGAAATTGATAACTGGTGGGTAAACTTTACTTAAGAGCATAGTAAATTGCATGCGAAATATATGAAAATTTCTTACAGATGAATTTTTTAAAGAAAAATATGTGGCTGAATCCACAGCTAATCCGAAATTGGTTGCGGTTGTTGATGCCGATGAGGGTAAATAAAAGAAGATTTATATATGTACGTATATATTGGCCATATTAAAAATATATTTGTATATATTTCCATTAGTTGATCGTTTAGGATCTCAAGCATTTAAATGGGATGGTAGAGCCACCAAGTACTTTATCGAAATGTACCTGGCGCGGAAACATAAATTCCGGGACCCCAAAATTAAAAAAGACTTTTTGGACCGAAATGGCACAGGGTATGAACCTAGCTGTATATAATGTAAATGAAGATATATTGGATCGCAAGCTACGCAACATGAAAAAACTTATAAAACCATAAAGGACATTTGTTATTATGATGTAATAGTCTATAGCCCTTATGTTAAACCCTTGAAGAATTATAGAATGATTCTTATTTCTGTTATAGAAATCCGTTGGGTTGCCTTGAGGAGCTTAAATTGGACCATGGCACCCCCAACAACTCCAGGAAAACCACGCGAGCGCCTTTGAAATATTAAAGCCTCCTTGTTGCTCTAATTCGATTGGGGAATTTCACATACGTTTTCAACATAGCAGCAAGAATAGACAAGATTTCCCTGAAAACTTTGTAGGCAGTACATTTGGCGAACCCAAAACGATCACCTGTCGCAGAAAACTCTCTTGTTTTGCCAAAACCCAGATTGTGAAAATAAATTTTTTTTTGGCAAATCCGCAAGGTAATCACTTCTACCTCAAATTCTGCGTCCTTTTATAGACACTAACTCCTAAGACAATTTGTATTTATAAATGTAAAAAAACAAGGTTTTTCATAAGATTGTGGGGAACTTTCATCACATGTACCACGAGACATTCTGAAGTGTTCTTCAAATAAATTATTGGTATACTGCGGAACTATTGTTTCGTAGTAGTCCTTATTACGGGCTTCTTTATGACGCTCTCCTACGTATAACCATTGTGAATCCATTTCCCCGTTGTTGTTTATTATGTTATCAAATAAATTTGTGATAACTCCTTCGGCATCAGAAAAACTCCATTATAAATTCCGTATTATCCATAATTTTTATTTTGTTTTTTCATTGTAATTTTTTTTTTAATCGCTTACATTTAACAGCTGTTTATTATGAAGTATATTTACCTACCTGTTTGTAAGACGTAACTGTTGGGCTCAACAGTTGCCAACCTTTTTGTAGCAGTTGAGCTCAACAGCTACGTCTTATGAACGTGCCCAATGTTCGAATCAGTTGTTAAGTAGTTGTATATTTATTTACAATTTAAATGTTACTTTTTTGAAAAAATAATTGTTTTCGTTTAAATATTATTAAAAGTTATTGCATTTTTGTAAAAAATAAGTTACGATAAAATAAAATGTCTACTGCAGCTGTTGTATATTTGTTAGTAGAAGCAGGGCGCTCAAAAAAGGTAACCAAATGATTGCAGCAATCCACTTGAGCTGCCACAGTTAGCGTACGTACATACTATACTTTAACCGGAAGGAATATTTCAGTATGAATGCGATAATTGTAAGAAAATACATCTCAATTTTATATTATTTATGCATATACTTACCTTTTAAACTGATTTTAACTATGTATGTATATGTAATTATATTCATATTTGTGACGAAGACATGAAAATTCGAGCGGTAGAAGGACGGTATCCTGGCTCTAGCCATGACGCATTTGTATGGATTATAATCAGTACAAGACATTTTGTTATAAAGTAATAGTCAGGCGACAGAACATCGAGCACAACATATGTATGCAGAAGTTACAACATAGAGAACGCCGAGGATGATCCAAAGAAAAAGAAAATAGCCAACAGTTTATAACAAAATAAACCTAAAACAATACATTTTATTACACATAACAAAAAAAAAAAAATAAAATTCAGTCTTAAAAAAGTTTAAAATTCAGTCTTTCAGAAGCCAAATGTCAGAACACTAAAATTGCGAAACCTCCGCACGCTCTACCTCTGAGATCCTTGGTACCGTACAATACATATCCATGTATTTTAAACAAGCTTCTTGACTTCATGAGTCTCAGCTATAAGTAGCGTTAGCGTTCCAGAAACAGATATTTAAGCAGTTCATGGTTTTTGTATTACAGCAGAAAAAGTAAAGGCCCGAGCACATAGAATCCGTTATACGTTAAACTTTGAACTGACAAGTAAGTTGAAATGCACGGTTTCTTATGAGAGTTTTCAGAATGCCAATATTTTAGTACTCCTTTGGGTAGCGTTATCAATAATTAAAAAATACGTTTGGTTTAAACATTAGGTCTCCATTAGACATTAAAATGTCTTAACAAAAGTCAAACTACATATAAAAAAAAACATTATTTTTAGTACTGTTTTTTTTTTTTGTATTTTGATTTTTGTTAAGACATGTTTATGAATAATGTAGACGGGGGTTTATATACAGTAACTCAAAGTTATAATGGGAGAAACAGTGTGGTTTGCAGATTTTTAATATTGTATTGGAACAATAAACTCAAAAAGAAAACTTTTACTGTAGATTTACTACTAATTAGGGCAATTAAAAAATTTTTAAAAAATGTTGCAAAAACATTCAAACAACTTGTAAAGTTAACATCAAAGTAATAATGGAAT
>OX451219.1:63262121-63477848 GCA_949628195.1 Phasia obesa
GAACGTCGATATCCTGCTGAAAAAGAGCGGAGCCTGGACGCAGATGACGGTTTAAGACCGAGCAGGGAACCACCCGGAAGTAATACACAAGAGGTCCTGGGGTGGACATCATTTCCAACAGCTGATAAGGAGGTTTTTTAGTCGGTACTCCAAATTTGTGGCAAGCCCGACCCCCCCACGTATGGTGACGACCATGCGTGTAGTGCGTAAATGCATTTTTACCTCCTTACCACAAAAAAAATTTAATATAAGAAATACCAATAAAATATTCAGCTATAGCTGACTACGCCAGTGGACCGATAATTTAAAATAAAATGATAACGCTGTAATATAATAAATAGAACATTTTAAAATTAATTTAAATAGGATATGAGGATATGTATCGCATTAGCTCATCCCTAATTTTGAATGCGTCCCTCCATTTTTGCAATGGAGAAGAAATTTATTTTCGCCACCATCAATTTATTATAAAATCACCTTCCAGATGCCATCGTTCATTTTCAAAAATTATGCAAAAATACTGCTGCTTTTACTACGTTTTCTAATTATGATTGGTGCATTTGCAAAGGTGATAGAGAATTCTCCAGCGAGCTACTAAGTTCCCAATAGGCATTTTCAATAACACGGCTTGCGCGTGATAAGCGTTTATTGAATATTTGGCATTCAAGAGGCAGGTTTGCATCTAAAACCAAAAAGTTTTAAAATAAGCATTATAAGATTTTTTTCTGTTCATAAACCTGGATATGGTCGCAGGAAACGCTGCATTTTGAACCATAAAATAAGGGAATTTTTAATTTGTTCCTGGAAAAAAGTTCTCTTCAGGCAAATCTAATTTACTTCGCAATGCGTTTCCACTCGTCTTTCGGAGGCACTAATAAATACACACAACCAAGCGTGTCCCACATCACATCATATGTTTCTAACACCAACTTAAACGCTTATGAAAACAAGTGATTACTGCCTTCATTAGCCAAGTATTTTTAAAGTGCAAAAAATAGTTCTCTAATTAAAAATATATAAAAGTATTACTTACACAACAGAGAACTTCAAAATAACGGTTTTTCTTGATTTTATTCAGCACAAAAACTTTTGTTCATTTTAAAGATAAAGAAAAATTCAATGATGATTCAAAATCATATTCATTCTGCTGTACACATCAAATTCTGATTATGAGTAGAAATAACAAAAGCATTTTATGAACAAGTTCGCACAGGCAAGAGAAGGGCTTACAGTAAATTCATCGTGTCCAAACGCTCTTATTCTCTTTAACTCATACAACATGTTTCAACCGAACATTTGAAACAAATGACAGTATGTGGACAAGTTTGATCATTTGCAAAAAAAGGCTTGTCTTTTATTGTTAATCATTGTCCGATTAATGGACCAAATTTAGTTGAATTGCATACGCCGAAATACACGTGCAAATATGGCAGACTTTTTGAGTTTTTACTGAAAAATAAATGTCCCATTTTGTTATTAACTGAACTGTTTTTGTATAGCGATGCACTTATTACACTGTACTCAACTTTGACACTTTTACCGACAAGCGGTTTTTTTAAAGTCCTTTCTCTAATTTCGGCAATTTTAACTTAACAAAAATTAAATAACAAAAAAAAAAGATCGACACACCACTGTAAAGGAGAACAAATTAAAAAAAAACACACACACAAAAATAACAATAATAATAAATATAATTTGCAATATCAAACTGCAAATAAAATTAATATTTTCTTACAAAAATTTCCTATTTAGTCATACATAACACGAATAGACATCAAAAACCACTGCAAATTAAAATCAAAAAACTGCCTTTGTTGATAGAAATGAATAAACTCATACACAATGATTACTTGCTTTTTGTACTTCAATGTTTATCAAAAGTTTGTGTGTTGAGTGGAAAAGACAAGTACGAAAGTAGACAAGTTTGATTCAACTTATTAGTAGTATTCAATCTGCAAGTGGTTCAATTGCCTTAAAATGAACAAAGACTATTTTAAAGTTCGAACAAGTTTGTTTAATGCATTTGTTCGTTTGCTTTAAAATGAACAACAAAAGAGAGAGTGTGGGCAAGTTTGATCATATGCAAATAAAGAACAATTTTTTTTGTGCTTTGGTTATTATTGAACGGTTTTTTAATCAACAAGTGTAGTTCTCTGTTACACAAGCGTTAGGAAAAGTCTACACTTGGCAGGTATTGCAGGTCTGTTGGAGTTCATTGTAAGACCTTCCTTCACTAAATTAAAAAGCATATCGAATACATATTTTTTCATTCTCACAGTTTTCTTTAATTGTTCAGGATCACTGTCAAACATTATTTCAAAATTCACTGCAAAAATCCGTTTTTGTCTCTATCTTGATAAAGCGGCCTGACCCAAAAACTTCGACCTCTATTTATTACATTAAGACTCTCACGAGCATTATAAACTTATATTATAATTAGGGTTTGGGAATTCCCGGATTTTTTCATTTCCTGGGAAACGGGAAAAAAATATTCGCGTTCCCGGGTAAAATTATTTTTTTAATAATAAAATTTAAAATCAATTCAGGTGACAAAAATAACAAGTTATAACAAATATTTATAAATACTGAAAAAGTATTTCAATAATTATTTTAATACAAAATATGATTTTAGATCTGTGTAAATAATAACAATTATTTACTTATTATGTTTTAAATTCATTTATTTAACTTGAGTACAAATATAAGATTACTTTACGGAAGTCAATTCAAAAGAAGTGCACGTGTCTTTTGCAAGCAATTGTTTTTTATATATATGCATGTCATTGCATTACCCAGTAGCATAAATGGGTAGTAGTTTAGTAGTAGTATAAATGGGTAGTAGGTTAGTATGTTAGCCCCTTCACATCCCTCTTTTTAATAAAGTAGATTAGTTGTACTGAAGACGTTGAGGTTGAACCTTTATTCTGGAAGATCTTCTTAGTGCTGGAAGTGGTTCTTCGTTCACGCCTTGCGGCTGGTTGTTAGTAGAAGCATTCGAATCTAGATAATCCTTTTCAGCGACAACTTCAGGTGTTGGTGTTATTTTGGCTAGAGTGCGTCGAATGTGTTGTGAGTTTCTACGGTATTTATTACCATTTTGGTCTTCAATTAAGTAAGAGCGAGGGTGAATTTTATTTGTGACAACTCCTGGTTTCCAGGTGCTCTGGTTTCCTGTTCTTGTGACTACTTCATCTCCAGCCAGGAACTGCTCAGGGTTGGCATTTGCCCCGCGATTTGCATATTCGCTTTGCTTATTTCTTTCTTTTTCTAAATATTCACTTATTCTTTTGCTTTCTGTTGTCAATAATGATTCTTTTGTCAATGGTAGAGTACTCCTTATTGCATGTCCAAACAGGCGCTGAGATGGTGAACCAAGATTACCTCGAGGGGTATTCATGTAATTCAGGAGTCCGAGATAGTAGTCACTGCTATCGTATGTTGACTTTTTAAGGATATTTTTTGCAATCTGCACTGCCCTTTCTGCTAATCCGTTACCACTTGGGTGATATGGTGAGCTGGTACGGTGATTAAATTTCCAATTTGTAGAAAATAGTTTAAATTCAGTGCTTGAAAATTGTGGGCCATTGTCGGTTTCTAATGTAAGTGGGGGTCCAAAGGTTGAAAAAATTTCTTTTAAGAATGATATTACTTGCTTTGAAGTAGTTTCGTTGAGTTTTTTAAACTTTAGGTAGCCCGAATAGCTATCTATGAAGACGATGTACTCACTGTTGTTGAAATTAAATAAGTCAGTTGCTCCTATTTCGAAGCCATAGCTGGGAATTTCTTTGTCGCCAATTTTTAGTTTTACGTTTTTTCGTTGGTATATTTGACATGCAGTGCATTTTTGAATGAAATTGTAAATATCTTGACTCATTTTTGGCCAAAACACTGACTCTCTTGCCAACCTTACGCATCGCGCATAGCTAAAATGGCCCACGTGAATATATTTCAAATAATTTTCTCTCAATTTGGTAGGTACGAGTAATTTTGAAGATTTAAAAATTATATCGTCGTCGTTTACTGACAAGTCTTCTCTAAAGTGCCAATATTGTTTTGTTTCAGCAGATAATTTGTCTTTTGATTCTGGCCAACCATTACGGATAAAATTTATTAACATTTGGCAAGTCCTGTCAATTTTCGTTTCTTTTTTTAATAGGTTCATTTCGTTGTCAGAAATCGACAATACCGTTTGTATTTGAAGGTTTTCTTCCTCTACTTCGTTGTTGGTCTCATTTGTGCAATCTCGACTTAACGGATCAGCTAAGTACATTTTTATGCCTGGTTTATAAACAATTATTGGGTTGTATGTTAATAGACCCAATCTGATTTTTTGTAGTCTAGTAGGTGCAGAATGTAATGGTTTTTTAAATATTGATTCCAGCGGCTTATGATCTGATTCTATGATGATATTTTTGCCCCACACGTACTGATGAAATTTCTCACAACCAAATTTTATAGCAAGCGCTTCTTTCTCCAACTGTGAGTATCTTGATTGAGTCTCCGTAAGTGATTTAGACGCATATGCAACTGGTTGATTTTCTTGTAGAAGTACTGCTCCCATAGCATAAGAACTAGCGTCTACCTGCAGCTTTACGTCTTTATTTGCATCGTATAATTTTAATACGGGTGGTTTACTTATGATCTGTTTTAATTTTTCAAATGATTGGTGTTGAGTTATATCCCAACGAAATAAAGTAGATTTTTCTAATAGTGCTCGTAACGGTGCTGTAAGATGTGAAAAATTTTTAATAAATTTGCTTAAATAAGTGAATTTTCCTAGAACTCTTTGCAATTCTTTTCTGTTCTTTGGTGGTTTAAGTCGGTTGACCGCATCTATTTTATCGGGATCCGGATGCAGGCCAGTGTGGCTTATTACGTGACCTAGGAATTTAATTTTCGTTTGTTCCAATTTACATTTATCTTTATTTAATTTTAACCCATTAGTCTTAATAATATTAATAACCTTGGTTGTGGTTGCACGTAGTTCATCTAAATTGTTTGAATGTATTAAAATGTCATCGATAGCCACTTTTACGTTCGGTAGATGTGAAAAGAGTTGTTGCATCACCCTTTGAAATATTTCTGGTGCTGATGAAATTCCAAACGGAAGTCTTTTACATGAATACCTTCCCCACGGTGTTGAAAATGTTAAAATTTGTTTTGTACGGTCGGTGACTGGTATTTGCCAAAACCCTTTTTTACAATCTAAAATTGAAAAAAATTTTGCCCCTCTTAGTTGAGCAGCAATTTCTTCAAGAGTGTTCATAGGGTAGTGGCGACGTTTAATATTTTTGTTAACGCTAGTAGGATCTATACAAATTCTGATCTTGTCATTTTTTCGTACTATGACCATCGGAGATACTGCCGGGGTCGGCAAATTATTTGGTTCTATCACTTGCATTTTTACCATTTTGTCAAGTTCTTCTTTGACCTGATCTCTTATTTTAAATGCAACCCGCCTGGCTGGACAAATTTCAAAATTTGGACTTTCAACCAAATCAATGTCGTATACAAAATTTTTTATGCATCCCAGGCCTTCAAATAGATTTTCATCAATTTGTATCTCTTGTATTCTTTTAATTAACTGGAGTTTTTCGCACGAGTCAGCTCCTAGAATTGGCGTGACGTTTTCGCTTACCACTTTGAACTTAATTTTGTGATCTTTCTGGGCTATTTTGCATGGCAGCGACACCTCACCTAAAACTTTCATTTTGTGATTTCCAAATGACACTAGGTGTTTAACCCGACTAGGTGTTATTATTATGTAGTTATTACGTTTGTTAAGTTCGTCTATTATATTTTTTGGCAAGACATTACACTGAGCTCCTGTGTCTAGTTTAATATTATACTGATTTCGGACAATAGTTAGCGTTTCTGTAAATTTTTCTTTTTCTTTGTCATGGCGATTCGTAATACATCCTATAAATACTTTCCCGTCACTATCAGAGTTACTATCGGTATGTTCTTCTTGTTCGCAATAAGCAACATCTCTGTTTTTACAAAACTTTTCTTCGACCTCATTTTGCACATATTTTCAAAATGATTTTTCTTGCCGCATTTCTTACATATATGGCGAAAAGCTGAACAATTGCGCCATAAATGATTTTTCCCGCAATTACGGCAATCAAAACTTTTTGCTTTATTAAATTTTTGTACTATATTTACGCTTTTCTCATTCTCATTGTGTATTTCCGCTGTTTGCTTCTGAGCTAGTTCCGTAGCCTGACAGATCTGAAGAGCTTTTGATAAGGTTATGTCCTCAGACAATAGTTTTGTTCGGAGTGAGTCACTTCTTATACCCAGAATGAGTTGATCACGTAGTAGGCTGTCGGTCAATTGTTCGAAGTTGCAATTCTGTACTTGCAGTCTTAGTTTTGTGATATATTCATCTATTGTTTCTCCATCGGTTTGGACAATTTTATGAAATTTGTACCTCTCAAACGTTGTGTTTAACTTGGGAGTAAAATACACTTCGAATTTTGCTTTGACACCGGCTAAGGTTTCATTTTCCACTGCTGGTAACGAATTATAAATTTGTATCGCCGAGTAGCCTATGGCCGACATAAACGTTGCTAGTTGTATTTTTGCTGGCTTTGTGTCTAAACCTGTAGCTACTTCAAAATATTCGTACTGCTGTCTCCACAGTCTCCATTCCTTGGCCATATCCTTGTCGTGTTCTATTACTAATGGCTTTGGGGGCCTTAAACTATTACACGATGTGGCCATAATAAACTCTGAATCAAACTATTGGTTTGTTTATTATGAATGATTATAAGTAATCCTACTACGGGTTTCGGCACCATGTAAATAATAACAATTATTTACTTATTATGTTTTAAATTCATTTATTTAACTTGAGTACAAATATAAGATTACTTTACGGAAGTCAATTCAAAAGAAGTGCACGTGTCTTTTGCAAGCAATTGTTTTTTATATATATGCATGTCATTGCATTACCCAGTAGCATAAATGGGTAGTAGTTTAGTAGTAGTATAAATGGGTAGTAGGTTAGTATGTTAGCCCCTTCACAATCTGTAAGCGCGTTTAACAAATCATTGGAAATTCTTTTCCTTGTTTTTGTTGCGAAAGTCTCTCTTTAAAATTTGCTTCCATATAGTTAACAACAATTCTGCTAGTTGACGGTTCTACAGATTAATCTGTTGCACAATTGTGCTTAAATAAAAACTTTTATGACATTTTTTGGCACATTAGCAATTTCACCACATTTTAAATACTTAAGTATCGCAAACGTTTTATCATCTCTTCGTTCATTTATTTTTCTTTTCAACCATCGTTTTTGAAAGAGCCGAATTAATATCCAAAAACTGCTCGCAGAGCTGTTCCCCTGCGGTTCAAGGGCTCTACTGCAACTTTAATGGGACATAAAACGGCCAATACATTTTCTAAAGTCTGAACATATTCTTCAACCCACAACTGTGCGCAATTGAAATCTATCAGAGTTTTTCTAATTGCGTTCTTCGATTTAAGAAACGAATGAATCATTTTAACCATACCTATCTTGTTTTTACATCATGAATTAAACACGACTCTGCCTTATTCTAGTTTCTTATATTTCTCGTGACAGGCTGTTTTTGAGGGCTTTTTAAAATAGTTTTCACTTTGTCTATACGATCTATAGCATATTTGTAAGTTTCTAGAAATAGTACAATTTTAAAAATGCTTGTTTTTTATTCAGCACAATAACGATCAAATATTTGTGTGATAGCAAAAGAAATGTTTATTTAAAAGTAAGAACCACTGTATTTTCTTTAAAGTGCTCATGATTTTAAATTTCTCGTTTTCCGGGAAATTAGCAAAAATTTTCCCGGGAATTCCCGTTTCCCAAACCCTAAACATCTGATTTCAACCTCATCCGTCGTTACCTTGATGTCAGTTTAAAACATCAAAGTATAACGTATGACGGATTCTATGCGCTGCGGCCTTAAGTAACATTTTTTGAACATGACATTTTGCATGAAGTACAAATACTTATATAATTTGCTTAGTTTTGTATTTCAAACATCTATGTATATAAATAAAATAATATCTTCATCATAACCCAACTTAGGTTTCTACGGAAAGAAAAATTGGCAATGCCAACTTTTTAAGTAACTAGAGAACTGTAATAGGAAGATCTCTGAAAATGTTCACTATTAACTCCCTCATAAATATATGTACATAGATAAGCGAAACACAGGCTGGATTGAAACAGTAGGCTGGTACCTCCCATACAAAGTGAATAATTATTATCGTCTACCTGAGATCTGCAGTAGGTAGAGTCAAGTAACTCATACTTATGTGCATAATCTTACAAAACAAGATGGGCGTGTAAACTCCCATACTATGTGAAAAAATATTATCGTGTACCTAGAGAACTACAATCGATAGAGTCTTAAAACTTCGCACAAGCAACCATTATACTAATGTGCATAGCCTAATTAAATATGAAAAACATCCAATGTATTGTGAGTTCAAAAGCTTACTGATTAGATTTTTTTAAAACAGGTAAAATGTAATTTTTATATTACTAATAATTTATAATAAGGTGGTATATAATCAATACTCTACATGCTCCTCCTAAAGCTGCTGCTAATACAATAAAAATGAATTGTTCATTTTGTGAGTAAAGGCCGGGACACATAGAATCCGTCAATCCATGTTATTATCTGATTTGTAATCAGATATTAGTTTACAAAGCTCTAAATAAAAATTAACACAAATTTTAATAATATCCCATTTTTCTTTTCTATCTATTTGTACTTCAGACAATACGTCTCTGGTATATTTCTAAATAAATGTCTTCATAACCAAAAAAAAAATATGTTTTTGATTTTATAATAAATAAAAGTCTTCAGTTTTAAGCGAACTGATTTTTAAAAAATTGTTCATTACAATTTTTACAGTTTTTAGCATTTCATTTTATTTGAATTTTTCTGTGCTGTTTTTAATAATTTCTATAATATATTTTAGAAAACTTATAGCATAGACAGACGACAGAGTTAATGTGCATTAACAGTCTTAATTCAAATTAACTTGTGAATTATTGTTGATTTGCATTAGCAGTCTTAATTCAAATTAATTTTTGAATTTATACTGAATTTAGCTATTTCAATATGGCAACACAGTCAACAATCAGTTAGATAATTACAAATTATTTAAAAATTTCATCAGTTGTGTTAATTGACTTGTTGAATCCAGTTGAGTATACCGGACAAAAGAATAAAATTTGTTTTCAATCAATCAATGCATTGTATTACAACAATACAATATTCAAAAAAATTCCAATATTCAAAACCAGTTTAGAACAAAAAGAATTAAATAAAACAAAATTAAGCGGTCGCGAATATGTGACAATGATAACGCGATGAGCGTTCAAAATAAAAAGAAAAAAAAAAATAAAACAAGTAATAATGGATTTAATATTACACAATCCAACAACTACTTTTCTCCTCTTCAAACAGTTGATGAGGATAAAATTGACAATGATGAAGTGATAGTAGAAAAGACTACTAAAGTGCACATTCCCCCGATTACTATTTTGAAATGCAAAATAGAAGAAGTACATGAACTATGTAAATTAATTAAATTGTCAGATTATCAGGCCTGTTCTGAAAATCACTTTTTATCAAAGTGATTTGAAATCACGTAAAAGGTGTTCTACATTAAAAAATTTTTAAATCACGTGATTTTAAATCGGTTAGGAAAGTGTCTGTGATTTCAAATCACTTACTTATTTTTGCGAGTTCTCTGTTGTTAATTTTATAACAAACTGCTGTAATAAATAGTATGAAGTGTTCTTTTATGATTTTTGTAGTTAAATTATGTAATATTATAAGAAAAATATGAAAAAATTGTGCATTTTTGAAGACTCTTCTTTTGCAGTAACATTTTATAAATAAATTGTGTTTTTCCGCTTCTTTTTAACTGTCAGCAGATTAAGTGTTTAGAAAGTATATCTAACCTTGCCAAACTTAAAAATTGCAATAGTTCCATAAGTAAAGCCTTAAAACGCCCATTTTTTATACTGCTTTCATTTTAAACCTTTTGGGGTCCACAATGTTACCCTAGACCCTTCAGATTGCTTTTATTTTACGTATTACGTAATTTTTAATCAAAAAAATAATAAAAATCTGCAATTTTCTTGTGGTTTTACAATTTTAAAATCACTTCAAAAAATAAAAAATTATGTGATTTACAGAACAGGGTAAAATAAAACACGTGATTTTAAAACGGTTCGTGATTTAAAATCACGTGATTTTCAGAACAGGCCTGTATGCTATAAGAAAAATTTCGATTGGCCTTAAACTATTTCTTAAATCTCATGCTGATTATGACTCAATGGTTAATATACTCGGTGATAAATATGAGTATTTTTCTTATTTTTCCAAAAATGAAAAACCGTACAAAGCGCTTCTATTTGGTCTTGATAAACAAGACCCAAAATGCTAATGAAAACGTTGACCGATATGGGTCAATGTTTGGATGTAAAAATCGTTACCAAGACATCCGCGCAAAATTCGGAGTATATAATATATGTAGTATATTTCCAAAGGTAAACGATAACTTTAAAAGAATTACGTCAGAATTATTCAGTATTAAATTTCCTTAAAGTAAGATGGGAACATCAGAAATTAAAGAAGTCACAAATCACCCAATGTTATAATTGCCAAATGTTCGGGCATGGATCTAGTCGTTGTAAGGTCAAAACTTTCTGTGCCAACTGTGCTAGAACACACAAGACCTCAGAATGTAAAGATATTACAATCAGATGTGCCAACTGTAATGGATCACACAAATCTACGTTCGATCAATGTCCAAGCAAGGTCAATTATTTAAGTATGAGACAACGTTCACAGCCAGTTCCACAACGTCGTCCACGCAACAATTACGTTAATCAGCCAAACAACAACTACAATAGTAACTTTCCAAACACGCTGCAACAAAACGCAAATACGTCTCCTAGTATATGGATACCCCAAAACAATGAAAACAACAACCATAGCAGCAACACGAATGAACTTCAGGAAATGAAAAATATAACATTAGAATTAATTACTAATCTTAAAAATTGTAAGTCAAAGATTGAGCAATTTGAAGTTGTAACCAGTTCAGCTATTAAATTTTTATCATAATGAGTAACAATGGCATCTGTATAATAACTTGGAACGCAAGAGGTGTTAGGAACAAAAGTTTAGAATTATTTCAATTCTTGATTTCTCGTAACGTACAAATCTGTTTATTAACAGAAACAGGGTAAAGTCCGGGTATATCTATAAGTCATAATCAATTTAAGATATACAGAAATGACAGAGTGAATTCAAGAGCTGGTGGGGTTGCAATTATAGTAAAAAAAGATGTTCCCCATCAGTTACTTCCAATTGTAAACACTGATCTGGTTGAAAATGTCGGTATTAAAATTTTTACTACTTCACAAAGTATACAGATTTATTCATGCTACTTTCCCGGTGGATTAATGGGTAATAATGGTGTTAGAAAAAGAAAATTTGCTTCAGATATTTTTAAACTTCGGAGAAGAAACAGTATCAGGATAAACTGGCAAAGATTCAGAAATTTAAATGACAAACAAGAAATGAATTTTCTAAACCAAATAATCAAAGAAGAAATAACAAAGCATAAACACAAATCCTGGGATTACTTACTTTCAACTCTTGATAAAAGTTCTCCCCCATTTTGGAACTTAACCAAAATTTTAAGGAAGGAGTCAAAAAGTATTCCAATTTTAAAGCAAAATAATAGTATTTATACAACTAATCAGGAAAAAAGTTAAATTTTGGCTCAAACTTTTGCATTGAATCACTCAATTTCTACTAATCTTGGTGACATGAATACAAATTCCCAGGTTCATAGTGCTCTCGAATCGTTGGGAAATTCAAATTCAATAAATACAGAGGAATTTCATACCATCTCAGAAGTCTCTGCAATTGTAAAATCTTTAAAAAACAAAAAATCCCCTGGAATCGATGGGATTAATAATATTTGTTTAAAAAAGCTTTCTTGTAAAACTCTTAAGTTCTTAAATCATATAACCAATGGTTTTTTAAAAATATGTTATTTTCCCGATTTAAGGAATCCAAAGTTATTCCTATAAAAAAACCAAAAAAACCACCCGATAGTCCTTCATCGTATCGACCTATAAGCCTACTATCCTCTATTAGTAAAATTTTAGAAAAAATTATAAAAGAAAAGTTAGTTAACTTTTTAGAAGTAAATAATATAATTCCTCCTGAGCAATTTCGCTTTCGTCGAGAACACAGTACTGCCCATCCACTGGTTAGGATAAGAAACTTAGTTAAAGAAAAGTTTGAAGCTCAAAAATCTACTGGTATGTTGTTACTAGATGTTAAAGCTGCATTTGACTCAGTATGGCATGATGGGCTGATTTTTAAAATGATAAATTTTGGATTCCCTATCCATCTTATAAAGATAGTTCAAAGTTTTTTAATTCACGTTCCTTTAAAGTCTATATTGGTTTGACTTCTTCTAATGCATACTCTATTGCAGCATGATGCCCGCAAGGCTCCTGTTTGTCACCAATTCTTTATAACCTGTACACTTTAGATTTCCTTCAATTAGATTACTGCACTGTGTCGATCTTTGCTGATGACGCGGCGATACTCAGCTCCGAAATACTTTCGATAGATATATTAACTATCCTGCAGAGAGGTTTAAGAGAACTACAATGTTACTTTAACAAGTGGAAAATAATGTTAAAATTCAGATAAAACGCAGGCAATTTATTTTTCCAGGAAATGTAAGGCATGTTTTTTACCTCAAAGCAACATTATGTTCAATAATTTCTCTATTCAATGGGAAGAAAAAGTTAAATATCTTGGAGTGATACTGGACTCCAAAATGAAATTCAAAGACCATATCCATTATATAATAAATAAAGTAAATGTACTTTTATCAATAGAAATTCTGCTTTAAGCATTACCAATAAAATGTTAATACTGAAATCGATATTTCACGCCGTTATTTACTACGCAGCTCCTGTTTGGTCGGCCAGTGCTAACTGTCACTTAAACAAGTTACAAATATCGCAGAATAAATTATTAAAGCTAATATATAACCTCCCTTGGTTTTATTCGACAGCTCGTCTCCATTCTCTTGCAGATATAGAATTAGTTAAAGACAGACTTACACGACTAAATGAAAATTTTAATACCAGGTGCCTAAACTCTTCTTATAATCATATTAATGAGCTAGCTCATCTTACGTAGTTAAGAATTAGAATAAGTGATTTATAAAAAAAAAAAAATATTAAAAAAAATATAAAATAAAAAAAAAAGATTCAAAGAGGTTTTTGCAAAATTTTTACCTTCTCTATAATATTTTCAGTATATACATATAATTACTAATCGACTTATATTATAATTAAGTAGAAAAAGGTGCTAATATTGAGCTCTTTACAACTAATTATATATAATTAAGATGTAACATATTAAATATGAAATAAATTGAATTGAATTGAATTTAAAAATTTCAATTATGGAGCAGTTTCAGAAAAATTATTTTCAGCTTTCTTTCAAATGAATGCTGATTTTTCACCAATATCGTAGCTGTCAATGGCACTTTCCGCCTTCTATCCATTTAATCAAATTATTTAATCAAAATAACTGTCGTCTGTCAGGGTAAAATTTTAATTTACATTAGTGAGCTTTTAATGCACATTAACTCTGTCATCTGTCTAAAATCATATTATCGGCGTCAATTTTATGAATGTTTGCAACAAATGAAAAAATATCTTTAATCATTCCTACATCTCTAAAATTCTAATAACAACAGCTTTTAGGGATAACCAACGCATTTTATTTGTAATAGTCTTAAAATAATGTCAAATTGGTTGCGACTATTCGGACTATTTAAAAAATAATTGTGTCAAAGTTTCTATCGATTATCGAAGTTTTAGACAAGCGTAATAACACAACGCCAAAGAATTGCGAACTTGAATGATTAAAAATCGGTAAAATCAGGGTATAAATCGTCATCATGTCATTTTTAGGACCCAAAATCGTCAAAATGACGATAAATTTTCAAATCTGGCAGCTATGAGCTTTAAGAAAATAGTAAATCAATTTCTAAATTTGATAAATATACATTTGCGTTTTGTTTTCTTACTACTCTACCTCCTTCCCGTGGTCTGAGGTTTCTTCTAGAACATGGAAAGTCTTCTGTCGTCTGTATCTCTTGTTCCAATGCTTGATTGTCTGCTAATATATTTTTTTAAATTGGTTGTTGTAGTGCGACCTTTTGATTTCTGATTTGATCCAGATGAAGTTTAATTACATACATAATTGTTGTGAACCAAAATACATGAAAACGATTGAGTTTCAAGTTTCTGTTTAATTATAGCTTGAGTCCATCCAAGCTTATTTGGATTTCGATAATCGCGTACCATAACTTTTTGACCTTTTTGAAAAGATTCATTCCTGTTTCCTTTGTGATTCTTTATGTTATTGTTTTGTGATTAAATTATTTTTTTTTGTATTGTTGGTGGTTTAATTACATAATTGTTATGAACCAAAATACATGAATACGATTGAGGTCCAAGTTTCTGTTTAATTATAGCTTGAGTCCATCCAAGTTTATTTGGATTTCGATAATCGCGTACCATAGCTTTTTGACCTTTTTTTAAAAGATTCATTCCTGTTTCCTTTGTGATTCTTTATGTTGTTGTTTTGTGATTGAATTTTTTTTCTATTGTTGGTGATGTAAGTTTACTAAAGCGAGTTTTAAGTTTTTTGCCGAAAAATGATCTTAAAATAGACTTCTTGAATGTCTTGACGAAATTTTCATCTTGACCGTTAATAGATGAATGTCCAGGAGCCGTTAATATATGATTGATTCCATTTCAGGATAAAAATTGCTAAAATTCATCCGAAGTGAATTAACGACCATTATCACTCAATAATGTTTTAACTAATCCATAACCCGAAAACGTTTCTCTTAACTTTCCAATTGTGAAAGCCGTTCTGATTTCTCTAGTTTTAAAAACTTCGACAAATTTTGAAAATGAATCGATAATGATTAAAAAATAAAAGTTTTTAATAGGACCAGCAAAGTCGATATGTATTCGACTCCACACAGATCCACAAGGAGCCCACGGTATTAGACTGCTTTTCTCAGGACTGGATTGTAGTTTTAAACATGGCATAAAATTTTTAATTAAATTTGCAATATCTCTGCCAAGTCCGGGCCACCACACATACGTTCTGGCCACGGCTTTTGTTTTTACTATGACTAAATGTGAACAATGTAATTCTTCTAGAAGTCTAGATATGAATTTTTCTGGTATTATTGTCCTGTAAACCCATAAAATACGTCCATTTTCAACAAAGATTTGTGTGCTTTTTTCTCGGTACGGCGAAAAATTATCGCCTGTCAACTTGTGTAACGTTCTATCTAAAATAGACTCTGAAACTTTAGATAATATTGGATCTCTTCTTGTTTCACGTGCGATGTCTTTAAAATTTATATTAAATTGGTTTTGATTTTCAATAAAGTTTATGTACGAGTTTTCTACTTCTTTAGTTTCAAAAATGGCTTGTGGCATCCTTGATAGGTTATCAACATATTCTATGGATTATTAAATCCCATCCCATGGAATAATTAAATTGCATCCGTGCTGATACCATAAGTGGTAAACCTTTGTTTTTACCAAATATAGTAAGTAATGGACGATGATCAGTTTTCAAAATAAAAGTATTACCTAGTAAATACTGCTTAAGCTTTGTAACACAAAAGATTATGAACAAGGCTTCCTTTTCCAAGGTACTGTAATTTTTTTCACATGTTGACAATGCTCTAGAAACAAAAGCAATAGGTTTTACACAATCAGGAAATTTATATAATAAAATTCCACCCACAGCGCTATTAGCAACATCCGTCGTTAATATAATTGGTAGTTTTGGTTTAAAGTGAACCAACACTTGGTCGGATGTCACCTCATTCTTTATATCATCATACGCCTTTTGAAATCCATTAAAAACTTATTGATGGTAACCTTATAATCACCACATATTTTTATGTCACCATTGGGTTTTAAAATTGGTACCACAGGAGTGCCCCAATCAGAGTTATCAACTGGTTCCAGAACACCAGTGTCAATCAAATCACGTAATTTCTTTTCAACTTTGTACTTCCACGCCAGCGACAATGGTCGTGGTTTGAAAAATATTGGCGCTACATCCTCAGCAACCTTCAAAGAAACATTGCTAATCATGAATTCTTATAATTTGTCTTCAAAATCAAAGAATGCATTTTTTATTTCATCAATAACTACAGTATTTGTAATATTGTTGGTAATATTATTTACTTGCAAGAGCTCAAAGTTAAATGATCGCAAAAAAGATCGTTCAAGTATAGGCGGACTTACAGAATTTAACTTAAACTTAAATTTTTCACCACTGTAATCAACGTATGGAACACTGCATGGTCTAAACGTCTTCTTGATCTTGTTTTGTTTGTAAAAAGAAATTGGTAACAATCTACATGGTGCTCCTGTATTACATACAGCATTTAATTTGAAACCATCTATGACGACTGGAAAAAAAATACACGTTACTATAATCGTTCTCAGACACACTAAAAATAGAATAATTATACAAATTTTCATTATCATTTCAATCATTAGATACATAATTAAGACTTCTCTTTTTATTATGACAAACTGTAGCCAAATGACCAACTCTTCCCCATATGTGACACTTGCTCTCCTTGTATTTATATGTTTCAGAACTATAATTTCGCCAACCACAATGAGAATATAAAGCTTCATTGTTACTGTTGCCTCTATCCTACCATTAGCTCTGACAAAACTATTATTATGTTTTCGATTGCAAACACCACCATTATTCTTTTTAATGTACTTTTGTTTCTTGACAAAATTCAAGCTTTTCGTTTCCAAAATTATAAGATTTTTTAATTCACTTTGTAGTGTAAGATTCTCGTCTTCTTCACATAATCTTTCAGAAATGAAATTTGGAAGACCCTTTACAAATTGATTCAACACAAACGCTTCTAAGCTAATTCCAACCTTGCAATTGATTTTAAATTTTTGAATTTAAGAAAGAATATTATTTTTATTTTATTTTTGTGATTAATATCTCGACGCCAATTTGTAGTGTATTAATCGTAATTGAATATGAAGAACATACGATGCAAGGTATATTTATCTTACTAGGTAGTGTCGTCCGCCCAGCTGATTTAGTAGTTCGACATGTCAAAAGTTGTATGTTGTTAGAAATTTTATGGTGCAGAAGTGAGAAAGCAATAAAACACAAACAGGCCTTCTCAATTTTCTCCTATGTTTTCTGACATTTCGAACTACAAAGCAATAACAAAATGCCATGTTGTTTTTGTATTGTTGTATTTGTTGTAGAGACGCCACTACCTAGTAAAATAAATATATCTTGATACGATGTATTGCAAGGTATATTTATCTTACTAGGTAGTGTCGTCCGCCCAGCTGATTTAGTAGTTCGACATGTCAAAAGTTGTATGTTGTTAGAAATTTTATGGTGCAGAAGTGAGAAAGCAATAAAACACATACAGGCCTTCTCTATTTTCTCCTACGTTTTCTGACATTTCGAACTACAAAGCAATAACAAAATGCCATGTTGTTCTTGTATTGTTGTATTTGTTGTAGAGACGCCACTACCTAGTAAAATAAATATACCTTGATGTATTGTGAGTTCAAAAGCTTACTGACTAGATTTATTTGAAACGGGTTAAATGTAATTTTTATATTAATAATAATTTATAATAAGGTGGTATATAATCAATACACTATGTGCCGCGGCCTTAAGTTTGAACATGACATTTTTCATGAAGTACAAATACTTATGTATATTAATTGCTTAGTTTTGTATTTTAAACATCTATGTAGTTAATAATTATTATCGTCTCCCTGAGATCTGCAATATGTAAAGTCTTGAAACTTGGCTCAAGTAAGTCATACTTATGTGCATAATCTTACAAAACAAAGAATGCATTGGGCCGGTGCGCGTGGAAACTGCCATACAATGTGAAAAAATATTATCGTGTACCTAGAGAACTGCAATCGATAGAGACTTGAAACTTCGCACAAGCAACCCTTATACTAATGTGCATAGTCTAGCAATATAAAGAGTGGGTTGGGATAGTGGGCGTGGTACCTCATATACAAATTGAAAAATTAATATCGTGTACCTAGAGAACTACAATGGGTAGAGTCTTGAAACTTTGCTCTAGTGTCCCACATACTAATGTGCATAGTTTAGCAAAATTGTGGGACAGATTCCGTGGTAGCTCCCATACAAAATAAAAATTTATAAACTTATAAACTTGAAAATTTGCACAATAAACTTGAAAATTTGCACAATTAACCCTCATACTAATATGCATAATCTAGCAAAATACAGACTGGAGTAGGAAAGTGGGAGTGGTACCTCCCTTAAAAAGTAACATATTATTATGGTGTTATTACGCATAGTCTACCAGAAAACAGATTGTATGGGAACAGTGAGCGTCCCAAAGTGGACCATTTGATGAGAAATCGGTAAAAAATCCATAAATTTTGCTTGGATTGGAATTTTGAGACTCGTTTTTTGTTTAGTAGGTAGGACTTTGGTCTTTAATTTTTGGTGTAAAAGAAAAAAAGTTATAGAGGATTTAAAATACATTTTAATTTTTAGTTGAACTTTAGTATAAAAGTGGATTGTTAAAACATGTTAATAAAGGTTGTTTTATGTATAAAATATTCAAATTTTTGAGTTACTTTTACAATTAATACTTGACAAATTTTTACAATATTCACAGGAGCGTTTTAGTAGCGTAGCGAATAAAAAAGTCGTCTGGAATTCGTTCAAAATTACCTCAGATGGAGAAGTCTTTATGTAAAAGTCGTATGTTTATATTTTAGTTTTTTTTTAATATTTCCATATCTAATTTTATTATAAATATATAAAATAAACATTGATTAACTAACATAAATTTTTAAATCAAGAACAAACTGTTATCTATTTAAAGATAACAGTTTAACTAAGTGAACTGCAATGCTACTAAAATTAAACAATTTTAGTAAATAATTCTTATAAATAGCCTTGATTTTCATATTCTAGAAGTTTTTTTAGCTTCTTCGTCCAATTCAATAGATGTAGATATCCATGGATCTGAAGTACAAAATCTCCGACTTACTATATCATAACTCCTTGAGATCAAACCAGGTCAAAGAAATCTTTCACCAATTTGTAGACCGAACCTTCCCCCACACTCCTAATCTTCAATATCTATGCGCCGAGTTGCGATCGTGGGCACCAGAACAAATGATCGACCTAAGGTCCGATATTTTCTGCACAAATTAATGAATACAAATGTTTTACAAAGCCAATCATTTTCTGAAGTATTTCGGCCTGTTTAGCACAAATCTTAATACAATACGATTTCAAATCGTCATAAAATACGCTTTTTTCGGCATAAGTAGGGGAAATTTACCACTATTAGGAACTGGTGCATTACGCACCTTAGTAAAGAAAATGTACGATCATCTTCGTTTAACTCTTGAATATTTGATATCTTCCAAGTTTTTTTAATTTCTTGGGAATATACATTTTTCTGAATGATCTCCATTAATTTTAGGAATGACCATCGCATTTCCTTGGCTGACGGAATTATGCTGCTATATCTATGTCTTCAAGCAGCGTGAATGAATCATAGAATGTAAGAAAACACTCGTATCAACTTTATATAGGATGCTTGTTTGTTAATCAAATAAAAATGCAATTAGACTTATCTTCGACGGCTAGAAATACATTGGCTTTTCTATTTATAGTTCTTGATCCTCTGTCAATGCAAAATGTCTGTTTTTTTGGCCAACTACAACTTTCATTAAGTAGAAACTGAGGCCCCTGGAACCAGATCAACGCATTGAGCTCATTAACGTTGCAACCACGCGATACAATATCTGCAGGATTTTCCTTTATAGAAACATGTCACCGTATTATCCCATCTGAATGTTCCTGAATTTCCGATACTCGGTTAGAAACAAATGTAGATAGAGTTGACGGATGAGTTCGAATCCAGTGAAGGGTAATTTCAGAATCAGTCCAGAAATTTACACTTTCGACTTTACAGGATAACATAGGTTTTACTTTAACCCATAGCTTGGTTAGCAGTTATGCCGCGCATAATTGCAGTCTTGGAAGTAACTTTGTTTTCAAGGGGGAGACTTTTGATTTTGCCGTTTACAAGCGACAAGAAAACTTGTCTCCCACTCAACTTCTTATATATGTGTGTATACACAACAACAGTATGCTCTGATTGAAGAGTCTGGAAACCCATGAACTAGGCACTTAGAATCTTTTAAGGTTAATACATATCTCGGAATGCAAATCGTGTCTATTTGCAATAAATCCGGTTTAAACTTTTCCCATGAAGTGTTGAGATGTATTGGAATAGACTCATATCAGTCTAACTTCTTTTAGCGAAAGTTCTTGCAATAATACTTTAGCTTTAATTACCAGAAACTGACAAGATATTACGTTTTAAATCTTGAAACGATTTATTCAGACGATATTTAAAATTGTCGCCCTTCGGAAGACAATATCTGCCTAATTCTCGAGTAAAATCTTCAGATTTCTGTATGTTTTTATGCCTTGTAAAATCTTCAGCTTCATCATAGTTTAAAAACCATTTTGTAAGCCTGAAACCTGCTGATTTTAATATTTCAGTAGTTTCAAATCGAATTATAGCGAGTTCTTGGATCGAATCTGCTTCAGTCAAGAAATCATCAACGAAAAAATCTTTACGGACAACTGCAGATCCAACCGGAAACCTCTCTTTGAATAACTCGCTTAGGTAAATAAGACATCTAATCGCCAAAAATGGCGCCGAAGAAGTGCCATAAGTAACTGTATTAAGTTTGTAAATTTTCAAATCATCTGGTTGTTTTTCTCTGCAAAGAATCAACTGGAAAATCCTCGTCAATAATGAATTAACGGTAAATTTTTTTAATGTCAGTCGTTATAACATATTTATGCACACAAAAACGAATAAGTGTGGAATGCAACTCTTCTTTAACTGTCCGAGCTATCATTAAGATATCGTATGACACAGTAAAGACAATCCTGAAATTTGAAGACCTAAGACACACTGATGTGGTATTAAATAGTGGGGCGTTTTAGAAACTTAATTGCCTGCAATAGGCACGTGACCAATCTCAATGTATTATTTCATGAAATCGTTGTACATATCCTTTGTGTTAAGATCTTTTGACAACCCTCGTATAAGGGAAAGAAACCTAATGGTTTTGGGTCACCTTTGAAAGGGGCGACAATTTAAATTTTCCTGTTGGTAAAAATTTAACTGACTGAAGAAACTTTTCTTCGCATTGTTAATGCTCTACAGAAGGAAATGTTGTATTCACTGAAATATCTTCCAATTCCCAGAATTTCTGCACTAACTTGTCAAGAGACGATTTGATTTTGTTATCAATTATTGTATTTAAATGACAAGTATTGGAACTCAAAGTTTGAGATCCATCATATTTTTCGGAAACAATCCAAGCTAATAGAGTCTTTTGCAATGTCGGACGTGTTCTGATTTGGCCAACGCATAATATCTGGAAAAAGAGCTAAGCGCCTATCAACATATCAATTTTCTGAGGTTAAAAATAAATATGGATCGGCTAACTCAATGTTTTGTGGGATATTCCAATCAGATGTTGAAATGATGTAATCCGGCTGATATTTTAAAATCGATCGAAGAATCCAGAAGTCTGATGAGAATTTGTTGGCATTCATTCGAGATTTAACAGTTGCTTGGAGTTTAAACTTAGAAGAGGAATTTGTATTCCCAATGCCAACTAGACAAAGACTTCTTTCTTCTTTCCTCAATTACAATCGTTGCGAAAGTTCCTCAGTTATAAAATTAGTTTGAAAACCGGAATCCAACAATGCTCTAGGCATCACATATTGCATGGACTTGTCTTTAATTTTTACCAAGCCCGTTGCCAAAATGGCGTTGTCCTCACTGGAAGCATACTGATTGACAAACGAAGTCGAAGTTGATGGCTGGTAAGGATTAGAACTTAAAACACCAGCTGTGGGACACGTTATATTGATGTAACAGTGTGTTGTGTGATCGACTACAAACTCTACATTTAGTTACCTTGTGACCTTTTTTAGGCAATTTATACACGCGGAAACTTCTTTAATAAAATCAAAGCGCTGTCGAACCGGCATTGCTGCAAACTCGGGACAATTGGAAACATAATGCTGAACTAAACCACAGAAAATACACTTTACAATAGTGCTCGGCTGTGCCTTTATGTGGTATGGAGATGAGTTAGCTCTTATTTTATTCGTACTGTCATGTCAGTCTTTTTAGGGATGTTAGGCCTTTGCCTTGAGCAAGAAGCTTCATCAGCTGAAATATGTTGATATCTTTTATTCAAAGCTGCCTCACAGTCACTCCATAGGGGCAACTTTTTATAGTAGACCTGTTCTTCCCATTTAGTTCGAGTCGTGGCATCAACCTTTGTCATCACTAAATGAACTATTATATTGGTTATACTCTTATCGTCTCCAATTGATAAAAGTGAATATTATAGCGCAGAGACCGCATCGATCATGCTTCTTAAAACTGAAGATGCTAGTTTTGGTATATTATTAAAATATATAAGACACGGGTTTTCGTCTTATATTTTTCGCTAGCGCTTTGGAATAAATTTGTTCAGTCACTTGATACGTTTTTACCGTACCAAGTGATTCATCACAAAAACACGAGAGTAAATGGTTAAGTTTTTCGATGTCAGTCAGTGATAAATCATTATCTACTAAGCTTTTAAATAATATTTGTATTCGGAATACTTGCCGCTGAATTTCGGTGATTTCATATTCGGGAGCTTACTGTGATGACTTTAAAAACCGATAGTAGTATTATTACCACTCTAAATACAATTTGAAGTCAAATAAATAAGAAGTAGGCGTTTTATGGAAACGCATAAGTTCTCTACTTCAGATCTTTCATCATTCGACGGGTCTAGAATGTCTATTGCAGACGGGAATGTCATTGCTTGCTCGATATATAAATTTAAAATATCTAAACGACATTCTAATTCCAACAGGTTAAAAGAAATTCTTTTATCCTTTATGGATCGTTTTATTCTCGCGATATTGTTTATGTTGTCATCTGTCGGCACAAAACTTCGATACTATTAGGTCGATTACGTTATTTTGAACCATGCATTTTGTAAATTATTGTTTTTTAATTTGAAATTAATATTAAATTCGTTATTTGATATTATTAAGAGGATCTCGAGAATTTCTTGTAGAGCCAAACTTTTTTAAAAATTAAATATAACGAACAATTGGTGTCGAATATTTGCAATACAAATTTCATAAAATCTTATACTTTGAATCGTGTGACAAAATGTTTGCTGGGAAGTCTTTGTATTCACAGCTGATAAACATGCAGTTAAATTTTCTAACAGTAATCTAATAACGTGTTTAAGCGAATTGTTTAAGGGCGGTTTACATTATACTACAAGTAATACGACATGTCAAATTTTTGTGTAGAAGAGTACAAGTAGTATCGTCTAAACATAATATGTAATGAAACTGTCCGACATTGAGAGAAAATACGGATGGAAATTTGACAGTCTTACGGCTCTCTTTATGTTTTGAAATTTTTCAAAAACTATTCTACTTCATTAGATCAGGGTTGCGTTTTTCTTATTAATGCTACCTTTTCAAAGGCAAAACTCGTCAAAATAACAGAAAACCGCTGAATATAGTGCAAAATAGATCCAGTTGGCATCACAAATAAGTTTGTAAACAATAAAAAATTTTTGGCAAAAAAACGTGAACATTTTTTAATTTGTTTTAGTTGTTGGTTTCTAGTTTTTTTATTATAGCAATGGCTAGTACAACACCAAGAACCTTTTCCTTGTTACTTTTATTTTAATTTGGCATATTTTTCACAAGTACGCGCTCTATTTATTTGTTTTCACTTTTTTTATTGTTTTAACAACAGCTGTTTCAATTTTACTTCATTTTATTCAACACCAATCGTGTAAACGTAAGAAAAAAACCATACTATTTTTAATCTCTATATTTTCATACGGATTGATTTTCATTTTATTTTCTCTTAGATTTTACGTACGTAAAGTCTTACTGTCTAAACTGCCCTTTAACAAACTAATCCAAAGTCTTCACACTACAATTATAGTGGTTTAGTTTGACATTTATTTAGCTGATCACACAGCTGGTATTAAAAAATATCTTACTTTAAAAAAAACAAACAGAATTTCGAACGGTATTGTCGTTAGAAATTACCACACAATAGGAATACAATATCTCGTTTTCGGAGAATCGGTAAAGGCGTAGGCAATGATATTAAAAATGTTAATGCAATTGTTAAGACGTGTTGTGTTTCACACAACCTTTTTAACGAAAATAATGATTCTATAAATCAACAATGGCTACAGGATGTTCATAGTACCCAACAACTACAAGAAATATTTCTAAATGAAAGCGGTAACGGAGAAGAAATAAGACAGGCGATTGCTTTGCATATTAGTAAGTTTTTATTATTATTTTTTTTGTTAAAAAATTGCAAAAAAAAAAAAATACAATATTTACATATGTATATAAAAAAGAAAATAGTTCACTTAAAGCATTCATTGATTAAATATTAATAAAAAATACAAAAACAAAATTCATCACATATGTCACAAAAGGTATTGAATTATCACAATAAAATTAATTTTTTTAAGTACTCAATCATTGCACTTTTAAATTCTTCAGAACTCTTAATAAACCTTTCCATTAGATCGGTTTTTTTAATTTCAATGTTATGATATTTTCAATTCTGCATTTTGCTCACTAATTTTTTCATCCATTTTATCAAACCGTTTTTAAATTTAATCTTGGAAATAATTTTGGTTTTTTTACAGCTGCTGGGGTTGGTGTTGATGCTGTACTTGAGGACGGAAATATAAATGATTCCGGAGGAGTTGGGGGAAGTGAAAGTGATGGAGTTCTTGCTATATTCATTGTAATCTTCTAATATTTCTATTTGGATTGGATTACTTATGTTAACATATCTAAAAAAATAAAACATAATAAAATCTTTAAATAAATAAGACACAAATAAATCCGTTTCAAACATTTGTTTCGATTTAAAAATTATGAAAATACATAAATGTATTAAGAAACAGTTGGCGACATTTTTAATGACCTGCTCATAATACTTTAAACTACATCTATAAGGCCCATTATTATAACTAGCCATTAACTCAAGTTAGAATTTTGTTTTTCGTTAAGGAAGCTAAACAGCCTTTAAATATCACGTACTTTAAGGACAAGTAATAGTAATGAGCATTATCCTCGTTATTATAACGAAAACCTACATTTCGCTCTAACAAAATCCTAACTTTAGCTATAGGCCGTTTACATTTTTTAATGTCAGATCATGAACTGACGGTTTTTAATTTACCTTGTATACTTTCCTCCACTAATTAAATTTTAAAGTTACCAAGAATATTATGTGCATAAAGACATCATGTAGAAGGAGAACCTCCAGATGGTCCAACAAGTGATATTTATTTTCTTAAAATAAAAATTTAGATAATTTTTTTGCTATAGGCAAACATTTACAGCTTTTTGTAAATTTTAATAAATCTTGGCAAATTATGTATTTTTGATTTTATTTCTGGTACGGAAGTTTCGCTTCCCGTGCTCCTATAAGGTCACGTACATATATATTCTGCCCATATTTCTACCAGCAACTCTTCTTCTTTTATAAAAAAAAAATAAATAAAAAAAAATATTATATCGGAAATATTTATTTATTAAAACTAATAAAAAATTTTAAAAACTTTATTTATATTAAAAAACTCGCTTATCTATTCAGTTTGTTTACACTTTTTGACATGACGCCTAATTTATGATTTGCCGCCATTATGAAACATGTTTAGTTAACACAGAAATGCATAAATATCTAAACACACCTCAAGATTATATCTGAACTCTGACTTTGAAGTGTTTTGCGAAGTGTTTAAATCCAATACACGTCAGTTTGAAGTGTTTTGCAAAACACGTCAATGTATTGTAATAAAACATCTCAAAAACAACCTGTTTTGCTCTTAAACACTTTAAAACTATTTAAACACATAAGTGTGGACGCCATATAATGTAATGAGATTGATAAATACAAACTAATTTATGTTGATATTTTACCTTCTGCTCTTATTTTTATTTAAACTATCTGCTTTCCGTGTGTTTAATGCCTTTTACATATTTTTGTAATATGTATTTTGATTTATTCACTGTTAATTTAATTATTAGTTTTATTAATCTTATTTTTTTTTATCACTTCTCTTATTATTTTAGAATAAAGTTTTGCCTTTATTTTTGTTGCCATTCCACTGACATCACATCATTCAAGTGAAGACTCTATAAGATAGAGTGCTGCACAATTCAACAATATTTAAAAACTGTCGCACACAAAAATTTTATGCCATGTTATGTTATGCCAACTCTAACAAGCTGTTGTGCCAACTCAAACACACTGTCATTGCATGCCATTGCAAACACGGCTTCCAAATTTTACGATTTATCGTCATTTTGACGATTTTGGTCCAAAAAATTGCAAAATTCCGATTTGACGTTTTTTTTAAAAAAGTGACGATTTTTCTTATGTTCTTAGTTTAAACGATTTAAAAAATGGTGGTACTTAAAGTAAAAAAAAAATAGCCAGTTTAAAGCGGATCGCTGTTCGCTTTCTAATATTAAACTTTCGATTCTTTAAAGACGTTTTTTGATAACTTCGAGTGTTGAAAGTATTGATAACTCAAACCAAAAATTTTATCAATAGAATATATGATATCCTTCAAACTCAAGAGCAATTTTATACATTTAAAATTTAATTTAATGCAGTTAACACATATACAATATCAGTCCACTTTGTACAGATTGTCAAAAATACACATAAAACGATTATTTTGAAGTCATCAAAGCTACACGACCACTGTAGTTATTTGAGGGTAATTTCTATTTTTGTATGCGACAATTTTATTTTTTCGACAAAGGAAGATGTCATAAAATTACCAATTAATTGAAATGTCAAATGTTTTGAAGAAATATTTATTAATTTTTTGAAAAAGTTATTTTATAGGAGTAAAATATGTGTTTCTACAACAATGTCAGAGTTTACGAAGTAGCTGTCGTCTTCAATATTATTAAGTATCTGACTACACTGCGACAATTGAGCCAACGGAATTTGTAGTCGTGTAGCCGCTGTCGTCTATGTGTCAAAGTATAAGAAAATGTGTTGATTTCAGTATACATTAACTCCCATATTTATAAAAATAAAATATATTTTAAATCTATTTTAGAACAAATTTTTCATACAAATGTTGTAAATATGTATGTCTAAAGGCCAAACTATAATATGCATGAGCTAGCTTAAGCTAACTTAAGCACTGTGCCAATACATATAAATAATACGTGGCAAACTATAATGTACTTAACCAAACTTTTCGTTAAGTTTCGTCGAATTTCATTTGCTTAAGCAAAGTACGAAACCGATCGCACATTCCGTACGCAAACAGCTGTTTGTGCTTTGTGTTATATATGTATGTACATTTATAAAAAAATTGCAATGAAGACCGAAAGTGAACAAATTATTTCTAAATTTAATATAAAATGTTAAAAAAAGGAGTTTCTATAAGAAAAAAGAGAGGTGTTGTATTATAATCGTAATTAAGAAGAAAGAGCATTTTATTGTTTATGAGTTAAGTGATGCACACCGCTGTATTTTTAGTACTTTTGGCCAAAATTACACAAACAGCAAAAAATGTTTAAAAGTAATAAAAATAATTATTAATTTGTATATGAATGGTATCAGGTATATAAAATATGTGTATTCAACACCTTTATGTTAACAAATTTCATTTGTTCAGAAAAAATTATTATTTTATAAAAGAACGAATAAAACAAATGCGCAACTGTGTCATAATATTTTCTAGATTCATGTAAGTACATTGTAGCCACCTAAAAGTCTTCAATAAGTTGCTTAAGCAATTGATAGACTTTTCGTTCATGTTTTGACATAAGCTTAAGGCAGCTTATGGACATTATAGTTGGGCCTTAAGTCAACTTTAAAAATTAATTTTTATGATTTTTTGATGCTTTAAAAAAAATAAACAAAAAATATTTAAAGAAATGCTCTTTTAGTTGTCCAATTTTTTATATTTTTAACATTTTTAGTTCGCTTAAAGGGAAATTCGCTTAACTGAAAATTCGGTTAAGTGACACACAATTTATTTGCAAAGGCGAACATCTAAATGAAGAGAACGCCGCTTAAAAGAAAAAAAAAATAATTTGAAGGCAATGATGAAGCTTCAAGTAAAATAAATGAAGCGGAACGAATATTGTGTCAAACACATTTAAAGCAATGCAATAAAAAAAAAATAAGTGTCTATATTCACGCAACCGTTCAATAGAAAATAGAGAAAAAGTAGTGCAAGTACGCAATTTTACCGATTTATTGTCATTTTGAAGATTTTGGTCCAAAAAATCGAAAAATTCCGATTTGACGATTTTTTCTTCAAAAATAACGATTTTTTACAACGAAAAAATATGAGTGTTTTAAAATACAATGTTTTGAATTTTTAGTTTCAACGATTTAAAAAATTGTGGTAATTAAAGTCAAAAAGGGCTTGTTCGCTTAATTATATTATGTGTACGATTCTTTAAAGATGTTTTTTGTTAACTTCCAGTATTAAGAGGATTGATAACTTATTAGTAGAATTATGGTATCCTTCAAACTCAAGAGCATTTTTGTATATTAAAAATTTCAAATTTAATTGAATGCATTAAACACATAGACATCAGGGGTCTAATCACCGCATGCGATATCGAGTAAATTCTGTCGTAATTTTTCATTTTGGTATCATGGCACTCGATATCGAATAAAAAGTTTCGTAATTTGAGATTATAGCATTCGATATCGAGTTATAAAAAAGTTTGTTCGATCGAATTTTCATTCGATACGTCTGTGCTCATCGTATGCATATAAATTTAATTCTTTAGCGACAAAATGTTATTATATTTTGTTTTACAAGTTTATTTTTACACAAAAATAATTATTTTTATACAAAAAATCATTTCCATACATGTAATTTACAAAAAATTTAAATTTTAAATTTGACAATATGTGTAAATCTAACCCATACGAAAGGAAATAGAAAATTGTCGACACTACGCTTTGTCCAAATCGTTCTAAGTAATTATTAACCACACTGTACACTTGCAAGCTAAAGACAAATGTGAAATTGTGCGCATTGCGATTGCCTCCACTGTATATAATAGTCTAATAAACGTTTACACTTAAAGGATCTTAATATATATGTTGCATTTATGTAATTTTTAGTTCAAATGTGTAGATTTCTTGCGACGGACCAAATATGCTGATTAGTAAATGCCTTGTTGCACACATCGCATTGGAAGGCTTCAATGGAGAAATTAAATTATTTGTGTTGGTTAAGATTTAGCTGCAAAGATCACGCTCACATATGGACGCAGTTGTTCTTGATGAATTGAGAAACTATACGACTATGAATTTTTAATTGAAATATTATATAAATTCATTTAAATATTATTTTATTTTTCGTAAATGTTTTAAAGCGTGTTTTTTATTTCTTCATTTGTTTACAAAATTAAAACATATGTTTATTAATCTATTACAATTTGATAAAAATTACGATACGATACATGTCGAATGACATAATTTACATAATTCGACTCGTATCGAAATGTTATTCGATACGATACTTTACTCGATATTGAATGCGGTGAATAATTTTTGGGTAAAAATCAGCGCCAGGCAAAAGACCAACTGGCTTGCTTTTGTAAAAATTGTTATTGGCCAATTGTGTGTTACGATAATTCACACTTAATATATGAAGGACAATTAAATGTAGGTAAATTACTCGAAATTTATGGTAAAACAAGTGCTAGGGTCTCCAAGTCAATTATTTTATTGACTGGAGATCCCACTCGAATTGTTATTATTGTTGTTGTTGTGGTTGTTACTATTATTATTATTAACTGAATTATTTGTTGGCGAACTACGATGGAGTAAGGTATGATGTCTCTGATTACATATAAAGCAATTATGTTCACATTTGCAATCTTTGACTTCAATGGATTTCAATAGACAATTAACGCAGCAATAAAATCTTTTTACGGTAGAGAATCGCTCAGATAGAGACAATTGTTTAAACCGACGACAAAATCGAAGCAAATGCGATTGCTTTGGACATAAAACACAGGAATTAGATGAAGCTGTATTAGACATATCGGACTTAACTTTTCGTTCAACAATTTTTTTTCTGTTTTCAAACTTGTGAGATCGCGTATACAATCTAAAGTTTGAATTCGTTCTGTTAAGAACATGTCTAAGTTCTTCCAAAGAGATATAGCAGTTTTGTCGTTTATACTTTGCTCCCAAAATGTTACCGTTTGATTTGGTAATCGTTGAAGGCAAATAAAAAAATAATCGGATCCCAATTATGAGTATCGATTTCGAAAACAGACATAGCAGTTAAAAAACTATTAATACCGCGTTGTAAATTTTTAAGACCCGAACTAGTTTATATTGTTACAATTTCTAGACTAAAGAGTCCCTTTAGTTGGTTATTCACCAACATTAGCGGATTCTCATACGTGTGCTTTAGATTTTTCCACGCGATATCAAACACAGCGTTAGTTAACGGACATTTGGAAACAATTTCTTTGCCTCTTTTCCAGTTCTCTTGACCAAAAAACTCAATCTTTCAATGTTACTAAGCTGAGACGGCTATTGTTAATATATAAGGCGGTAAAAAGATCCCTAAAAGTTGGCCACGAAAGGTAATCACCATAAAAGGTATCCGTATAACTTCGTGGAAGGAGTAGATTATGCCAAGAATTACCACCAACCGAAGCTTCAAAACTACTCTTAGAACGTTTCGGTTCAGCTTCTGCCCCTAGTAGAGCACCTTTCAATTTTATTGCATTCATACACTGAATTTATGTATTAAGGGTGCTTGAATATTTCCCTTCAGCAACTTCTAACTCGTCAGATTTTATTTTTGAGGACGCTTCTAAATCAATTAAACACTGCTCGTATTTAAATTTGACTTTTTCCCAAAGTTTATCTAATTCACCACTTAATATCTCACTAGTATAGCCGTGGTAATCCTCATCTCGAATTTTGTTGAAAGTTACTTCAAATTTAAAAATGGCATCTGAAGTCCGAATAAAACTTTCAAAATATTTTTAAGACATTTTCAAATAAATTTAAATTTACTATTACCTTTAAGAACAGAGGTTTCGCTGCATTTGTAAATAAATAAATTTCAATAACAAATTAATTAAACAAACTCAAAAGCAGTCAAATTGACCGACAGTAGGGCGTAATTCGAGCTTTCGTCGAAACACCATTACATCCACAGAAAATTACTGTTTGGTGCGTTTTATGGGCTGGCGGAGTCATTGGTCCATATGTCTTCAAAAAAATTTCACGTAATGGTCTAATATGTTGGCAACCAAGATCGTGTGTTTAACCTCATTGAATAATTTTTTTTGGGGTTATGTAAAGTCACTTATCTACGTCGGTACATCAGAGACAATTGAAAATCAACATTCGAAGAGTTATTGGCGAAATAAGGCCGCAAATGCTGCGAATTGTTTGTGAAAATTTGTGTTCCAGATTGCGCCTTGTACGCGCCAGCCATGGCGGCCACATGGCCGAAATCCTATTTAAACATTAATATCATAAAATTTTATATCCAAAAAAACCTATTTCATTAGTATTAAAAATGTATTTTTTGTTTTATTATGATTTAAACTTGTTTAACTCTAACAAAAACACCCTTTATAAATACTTGTACGTTGCTGCATGTGTTGGTATATCTGCATTAAACAATGGGAAAAAATTTTTATAATTAAATTCTAATAACTGATGTATACTGAAGTATTTGACCTCTAAGATTTAAGGTATCATTCGATCATTTAATTAAATAAGAGGGCACTATTTTCTACGCAAAACGTTATATGAATACACTTTTGTTCATTCATCTTTATTATCTTTTCTTTTAACCACTTTTCCAAATGAAACAAATGGTCCCATAAATATCGTGATGCTACTTGAAAACTTTTATGAAGTGCTGGCTATCTTATGAGTATACAATTTGGCTCCCCTAATCCACGGTGCTGGGGATGCGTGTTCAAGAGGGTGCTTGGCCTTTAGTATGCGAACTCTGGATAGCGGTCGACCTCCAGTTTCAATGTAGACTTATTCACGCATAAGTAGCTCTGTGTGGGAGGACATCGTTTTCTCCAATAATGGCCTAGGGAAGAATTCATAAGGGATGGACAGGAACGCCTCGCAACGGCTGTAGAGGTTAATCTCTAAAGGTTCTCTTATGACGTTGAACCGTGATATTTCGATAGTGATGGACAATCCTATCCTTTTCGGAAGCAGGAACCTCAAAACGTTCCTCCAACATCGAGTAGGAGTCTCTACAGCTCATGCCTAAAAGTGAGAGGCAGAGGCAGAAGAGGAGACGAGGAAAAGAAAGAAGCTGAGACGGCAGCGCACATTATGTGTGAATGTCCAATACTGGCTAGCATAAGGCTAGGACTACTGGAAGAAGACTGTTAAATGTGGATGTCATGGCGATCTGAGCCTTGAACAAATGCTAGCAAATTAGAAAGAAGGCCGACAGTTAACAGTCAATAATAAAAAATACTTAAGTCAATATTAAAGGCTGGTTGTAGCACGTGACTCAATGAAAGTAGGTTGCCATAAATTACATTTCGGTTGCCTGTAATCATAGAGAACGGAAGGGGGACCCATTATGGAATTGGTCTGCTTCGATATTCCCCCTATATTAATAATAATACAATTTGGTCTTATGACTAAACATTTTTGTTTTTAATTAAAATTTTAATTAAACTGAAATCTAAAACTTCAAATTTTCAGACGACTACCTTGTAGTATATTTAATCACAGGCAAAAGCAACAGAAGCTCGTAAAAAATTATATGCACAATTTTATCCAAAATCACACATAATCACAATTACGGACGATTTATAATGTTTGAAAAAGTATGAAGAAACCTTGAGTGTAGAAAAAAAAATAAATAAAATTACATAAATTATAAACAGTTGTGCTCAGATAAACAACATAATCCTGGGTAATGTGACCTTGATTATACTAAAAAAAAGAATGCTGACAAAATCTGTACGTTGTATTGGTGTAAATGTCAAACTGAAGACATATAGCGCTACTAAGCACCCAAGTAGTTCATAAATATAATAAAATATTTGCGGACGAAATATTGCAAACGTTGGACTAAATTTTTGTATTGTGTCCACTCATAGAAATGTATGTATGTATTAGATATACAGAAAGCTGCTGTTTTAGATAAATGAGTTGCATACTTCTAGGAGGAAATATCAACAACATAAAAAAATAAAGTGTGTGCGAATGAATAGCTTGTTTGGTGCATTGTTATTTTTTCTACTACCCTGTATCAAAATTACCCAGGGATGTGTAATTATACAGGTACATATAAAGGGTGGTTAAATTCTAAAGGCCAGTGTTTATTTAAAATTTAAATTTTCATAATTGAGGTTCTATTCCGTTAATGTGCCGAATTATCTTATCCTTTAGCTCTTGAATTGGTGCTGGCTTATCGACGTATACCTTTTCTTTCAAATAACCCCAAAGAAGAAGCCAAACCACATGATCATGGCGGCCAATTGACATCGTCACCTCGTGAGATAACACGGCCATTGAATTTGTCGCGTAAAAGATACACAATCGAGCGTTGTTTGTAGTTATTTTACTAACAGCGATGAACAAGATTGAGCACGTAAAACTGGCGTAGTATTTATACACAACTTGTCTTTATTTATTTTTTTTTTATTTATTTCAATATTGTCCACATTTTTATTACTTAAATTAAAGTATTCATTTTGTTTTATTTCAAAGTAGCAATTCAATATGCCGTTGTAAAAATAAAGACAAAAAAAGATTTTACAGACAACTTTGTTGTTGTATTAAAACTGGTTTGTTTTTTTTTTTGTTTTTGTTTGAAATTATTCACACAATGTATGTTTTTGCTTTTTGTTAATGCGAGCTTAAAAAATCGCGTTCGCACTTATCAACGCCAAAAACAGAGCAGGGTTTTTCTGTTTTTATTTATTTATTTATATTTATCCTATGAATAAAAATTTCTTACAGGCTAGAATACAAAGTAAAATATTAATACATTTAAAACAAAAGTTTGAAAATAAGTAAATGATTATAAATTAAGAACATATAAATTGTTAATTATTCTTTTAATAATATTTGGATCATATGGAAAATCAATAGAAGCATATAAATTATTATATTCAGCACACATTCTTCGAAACGGATCAAAGTTGGCGTAATTAGTACAGAAGAATTGAAGTTTAAGAGGAATATAATATCTTGAGGGGCGATTTGAAACAATAAATTCTAATCTCTGCAGCAGGAACTGATAATCAATATTTCCGTTTATTAAATTCAGAATAAAGGAGATGTTCATATACATATATTCGTCTATTTTTTAGAGTAGGAAGGTGTATGAGTTCTAAGCAACTTTCATATGATGGAAGATTAACACTAGGATTCCATGGGAGCTCACGTAGAGAAAATAAAAGTAAAAATAAATGAATAAAAATAAAACGGATCAAAGTTGGCGTAATTAGTACAGAAGAATTGAAATTTAAGAGGAATATAATATCTTGAGGGGCGATTTGGAACAATAAATTCTAATCTCTGGAGCAGGAACTGATAATCAATATTTCCGTTTATTAAATTCAGAATAAAGGAGATGTTCATATACATATATTCGTCTATTTTTTAGAGTAGGAAGGTGTATGAGTTCTAAGCAACTTTCATATGATGGAAGATTAACACTAGGATTCCATGGGAGCTCACGTAGAGAAAATAAAAGTAAAAATAAATGAATTGTTTCTGAACAGATTCTATTTTTTAATATGAACATCATATTGTAGATCCCAAACTACGGAAGCATATTCTAAAATCTATCTTACAAGTGATGAGTGACATATGGAACGTCAAACTCTTTTCCCCAACGCATTTTGAAATCAAGCACGCCTTTTGCCTTATTTACAGTTTGCGCAATATGTGAGTTAAAATTCAATTTACTGTTAAATAGAGGATTTCCATTATTTAATAAATTTTTATAAATGAATGCAAAATAAATACTTTAATTTAACTAATTGTTTTTCTTGTTTGAACACAACCCCTCAGTCTAACATATTAAGTAGGCGTTTTTGGACGCCCATCATTAAACTGATAACTCATCACAACTTGTGGTGGTCATCTAATCGAGAAATAAACCAGAAGCGGGATAACCTGAGAAAATGCCCTATTTATACGGATTTCAGCAAAGCTTTCGATAAAGTCAATCACAAACTTAATAAGCTATATATGCTGGGCTTTTCTGCAAATAGTCTAAATTATTTAATTCAATTTAGACTATTTAAATATATAAATGATAGAAAACAAAATGTACTTTTTAAAAACCTCATATCTAAACTTATAAATGTTTGTTCTGGAGTACCACAAGGCAGCCATCTTGGTCCAATTCTGTTCTCTTTATTTATAAATGACCTGCCAAATTTTAAAAAATATTGCAACATACTTACATATGTTTGCTGATGATGTAAAATTTTTCTTACTTACTTGGTGCAATATCAACCTAATGAAACTAAACACTAACAAATGCAAGCACATGAGATTTGACAGGGGCAACTTCGTCAGTGTCAAATTTTTATTGGGCAAACACCCTTTGGAATTAGTAAACTCCATCCTGGATTTGGGTATATTGCTTGACCTTAAGGCGTCAATAAGGCGAGATGCGTTCTTGTTTTTGTTAAAAGATGGGCAAAGGAATTTATCGATCCATATGTAACTAAGCTTTTATATATGTACATCCTTAGTTAGACCTATTCTTGAATATGGCTCAGTTTTTTTTCTGATCCGTAGTATAATGTTCATAGTGATCATATTGAGTCTATTCAAAAACAGTTTTTACTATTTAGTCTATGAAGATTAATATGGAATCCAATATTAAATTTGCCTTCTTATCATCAAAGATTATCGCTAATTAAGTTGCATTCTCTTAAAAGCCAACTTAAAAGCTAAGCTAAACGTTAGGTTTTTGTTAAGTTTTCTTAATGGCGATATACACTCTGAATTCATTCTAAGCAGTATATCATTTAATGTTCCGCACCGACCGACACATTACTTTCATCCTCTGGAAATTAAATGTTTTCGTATGAACTATGCTTATGCTGATCCACTGAGAAGAATATGTGCCAATTTTAATGAACTGTATCAATTTCAGTGTTGCCAAAACGGCGGTTTTCCCGCTAGATCTGGTGGTTTTTTGCTCTTGGAAGTGGGAACTTTTGAAAAAAAAACCGTTAAGTGGGTTTTTTACCTGTGAAACTTTTTGGTTAGCGGTTTCTAGCGTTTTTAAGCTTTAATAAAAACGAAATTATAAGCCCACCACTTGAATAGGTTCACTATATTTAATATATTTCAATTGAATTTTTTTTAAGTAATTAAGTTCTTAATTATATTATATTTCAAAATAGTAAAATATTGTGTTGTGTATCATTTGAATAAAAAAAATTGTGACTGCAGTGAATAACTGAATTTTAAGATTTTTTTTTGTAAAACTATCATGTTTTTGGACACAATTTTTGTGCCCCTTGAATAGGTTCACCATCATCAATTTAAAAAAATTGACAAGAAAATGTTTTTTATTTGAACATTTTTTTCATTTATTGAAATGATTTAATAATGAGTGTATCCACCTTTGTTCGATATTACCTCAAAAATACGATTTGATTTTCAATTAATTGTAGTGAAACTTCGGACCAAGCCTTTTTGATTCCTTCTATTAAAGCCTCTTTTGTTTCATATTGTCTACAGGACTCGTACACTTTTCGAGAAAGCCATCCACATACATTTTCTATAATATTTAGGTCAGGGGAATATGGAGGCCACTCCAAAATATTTACACTCTGGCTTTGAATCCACCCTTTTACAGCTCTGGCATTGTGAATAGGCGCATTATCTTGTTGAAATGTCCAGGGAATTGATCCAAATAAATTTAAAAAATGTGGAAACGCCTTGTCAAGTGCAGCTTTGTAATTATTCGCGTTCATTTTTGATTTCAGGAATATGTACCATAACACGAAATAGCTCCCCACACCATTACGCTACCCTCACAGCTATGTAGACGACTAAGATAACGTTCTTCCTTGCGTAGGTCGTGGAAATAGTAGTTATAACAATCTAGACCTTCCAAATTGATTCGTCGGAGAAAACAACACGATGCCATTCATTTTTATCACCCATATGTTCGCGTGCAAACTGCAGCCGTTTCGCCTTACGAGTGGCATTTAGAGGTGGCTTTTTTTAATTTTCAATCTTTTTAAATGTTTAGCACTCCGAATAATTCTTCTTACAGTGTTTAGGCTTGATGTTTTGCCTAATTCTAGCAGCAGAGTCGCTCGAATTCGAGGCAGCTCTTATAATAGCTCTTTTGTCTGCTTCTGGTGTGACTTTTTTTATACATCCTTTCATTTTTTTTCCCCATAATTGGACAGATTTCTTAAAAAATTGCTTACAACATTTTGGCTGCGACCAACTTTTTTCGCGATATTTCTATGTCTTAGGCCAGTTTCATAGAACGCTTTTATTTTACCTTTTTCTTCTTCAGTGAACCTATTCAAGTGGCACAAAATTTACACGAGTTTTCTCTGCATTTTCAAGTAAAACAAAAAAAAAATATCAATTTCTTTTTATTATACCGTTACGTTTTGCTTCTCAAAATGTGATCATTCATATTTTCTCTTAATTTGAGTAAAAACAAAATGTTCTCTTTAAGTTTATATTAAGAGAAATGAAATGTAAGAGCACATATTAGTGAACCTATTCAAGTTGTGGGCAGTATATCTATCTGCAATATGTTTTTGTTTATTATAATATAAACTGAACTCAGTAGTTGTAATCTCTTATATTGAATTCAATGTGCACTGCGTTTATTTTATCGATGACGAAAAATTTACACCACTGAAGGAACCCAGACTTCCAAGTGCATACGAGTCACTACTTTTGTCGACTTTTTTATTTTTAGGTTTTTTAGTTAGTTTTTCTTTTTTTAGGTCATTGTCAACGAAAGGTCTACATTTTTTATGTCGTATTTGATATATTTTGAAATTATTGTTTTATTTTGATGTGCAAAAAGTTTTTTCTAAATACATACATCTGAAATTACATAAGTATGTATATTTATGTAGATATGTTTAAACTATGATTTTTTATTGCCAAAAGTGTGGAAAAGACAACCTTAAATGTACTAGTGAATCTCTGAGTATCTTTTGTCAGCGTAAAAACAAACAAAACAACTTTCATGTTTTCTGTTGCACCAAACGATATCTTGAGATCAACTACAAAATGGATTTTATTTCATATTTAACATATTTAATTAATAGATAAAATAAAATCAAATAGATCAATATAAATATTTAATTAGGCAGTCTTCACAACTGAAAAGTTGCACAAATTAGTTGTCCAACTATAACCTCGATTATCTCAAAACTATACTTTCAAACTAAGATCTTCAAAACGTCATAACTTCGTGAATTTCTTAGATTTTTTTTCGCGTTCAGTCCAGAATTTTGTAATTTATCGAAAAACATCAAAAACTTTGTCAGCTTGCTTCACATATGTATGTTTATCTACACAAGTATGATTAAAAAATATACATGTATTTTAAAGTTCTGGTCTTGTAAAACACGTAAGAACTAATATAATACAATATATGTATGTATATATAGTTTATGCATTTACTTTATATATAGGTGCCCTATGTAATTACTCAGGAACCTGGACTTTATATAAAATTGTTGTTGAGTTCGGTAAATAGTGTTTAAAATTTCCCGCTGACAAAATTTAAAGTTGTTGTCAAGTTTGCAGGGTTTGCCGTGGTCACAGACCACGTATAATCGTAATCGGTAACCTATTGTGCACAAATCAGACCAGATAAGACACGAAAATTGGAGGGTTGCCAGATCACAGCTTTCGTTGGAAAGGGATAGCAAGAGTTAATGCTTTTCTTATATTACTATCTCTCTCTGGTTATAGCTGCAATTTGACATTTTATTGTTTACAAAATAATTTGTGAAATTGTTGGAAAATTTTAATTTGTGTGAAAAATTAATTGTTTTATAAATAGTTTTATGTTTTAAAATAATTTGTGCCTAAAATAATATTTGAATAAAAACCATCCGCAGTCGGCCAAATAAAAATAAATAAAAGGAATCAAAAAAAGGAAATAAAACAACAGGAAAAAATGTAATATAACAAAGGTTTTCTATTGAAATAAATTTGTTTAATTAAATTATTTTGCTATTTCAGGAGTCGCCGATGCATAATGGGCTGCCCAAAAGGGGAAAAACTTCATCAGTTTCCGAAAAATCCGACCAAGTAAGTATTTACATGGTTAAATTTTATATGTAAATTATGCCTCTGAACATTTCATATGAAATTGTGATTGTGTACTACATTTTTCAACAAATTGTGTGAATATGGGTATCAATATAAAGCTTTTGGAAATATCTATCAGGTGGTGCTAAAATTTAAAAAAAATTTAACCCATTAAAATCGGTGACATTTTTTGATGAAATTTGATGCATAGTTCGTAGGAAAATTTTAGTAAGCGAAGCCGGTGTAGGTCATACCACAGAGGAGAAGATCCTTTTGTCCGGCCGAAGGCCTTCTGTGCAAAAAACCTTTAGTAAGCGAAGTCGGTGTTGGTCATACCATAGAGGAGAAATTCCTTACGCCCGGCCGAAGGCCGGCTATGCAGGAAACCTTTAGTAAGCGAAGCCGGTGTTGGTCATACCATAGAAGAGAAAATCCTTGCGCCCGGCCGAAGGCCGGCTATGCATTAAACCTTTAGTAAGCGAAGCCGGTGTAGGTGTTCGATTTGAGGGTTTTATTTGTTGTTATATTTAACCGACTTCAAAAAATTCGTCTGAATGTTGCTTTTTTTTAACCGACTTCAAAAAAAGAAGGAGGTTATCAGTTCGTCTGTGTGTTGCTTTTTTTTTGTTTGTTTGTGCCTTCAGAACTCAGTCATTTCTGAACCGATTTTAAAATTTTTTGCGCTATTATGAATACAGATTGGTCCCATTTTAAAAGAAGTTCAAAATTTTAAAAATTAAAGGTTGTCCCCATACAACATACATGGTTTTACATGTATTATTAACTTGATAGGTCACCAATTTAAATTAATAAAAGTGCGTATCACTATAGCTCCCAGTAACAAAAAGTAATTAAAAAATAAAATTCAAAATTAAAGGGTGACCCCATAGGTGACGTAATTTCACCTTTATTCTCCTATCTTTTGTACCGTTATAGACAAACAATTGAAAGTTGCACAGAATGTTCGTTACTATGTCTGTTATAATAAGTACAAATATTTAAAATTATAAATTAAAGGGTGTCCCATTAGTTGGTTTATTTTGGTATATATATGGCCAAACTTTTGAACCGTTATCGACAGACAGTTGAAATTTACAAAGAACTTGTATTGCTAAGTCCGCTAAGATAACAAGGGTAAAATATGAATTTGGAAATTAAAGGGTGTCCCAATAGGTAATGTAAAAGTAATATATATGGCCAAACTTTTCAACTGTTATGGATAGACAGTTGAAATTTACAAAAAACCTAAATTGCTTAGTCCGCTATTACAACAAGTATAAAATTTGGATCAATAAATTAAAGGGTGTCCCCATTATTGATGTAATTTGACTATTATGTCCTCATCTTTGGAACCGTTATAGACAAACACTTGAAAAATAGACAGAATATTCACTATTATGTCTGGTATAACACCAAGCATAAATATTTAAAATTGGAAATTAAAGGGTGTCCCAATAGTTCATGTAATTTGATGTATATGGACACAAAGTTAAAATTTAAAAAGAATCTGTATGACAAAGTCCCCTTTAAAAAGTATTTATATTAAAATTTGAATTTAATGGGTGTCCCAATAGGTGACGTCATTTGATATATATGACTCTATTATTGATTGAACAATTAGACAGAATGTCCATTACTATATCTGTTATAATAAGTATAAATATTTAAAATTGTAAATTACAGGGTGTTGCAATAGTTTATGTAATTTGATGTATATGACCAAACTTTTAAACCGTTACAGACAGACGGTTGAAATTTACAATGAACCTGTATTACTACGAACGCTATAACTAGTATAAAATTTGACTTCGGAAATTACAGGGTGTCGCAATAGTTACCGTCTTAAAGAAACATGATTTTAAGCTTGTCTGTTTTGAAGTCGGTTTTTTTTTGCAAGAGTTATTTTATGTATGTAACCACAGAACTCAGCCATTTCTAAACCGATTTTAAAATTTTTCTTTATTTGAAAGGTTATGCTTTCAGCTTGGTCCCATTTGAAAAACAGTTCAATATATTAAAAATTAAAGGGTGTCCCTATACAACATACATGTTTTTTACGTGTATTAAGAACCGTAAACGGCACCAACTTAAAATTTTAAAAAATTTTGTGTCGCTATAGCTCCCAACAGCAGAAATTAATAAAAAAAATAAATTTAAAGGGTGTCCCCATACGTGACGTATTTTGACCTATTTGAGCCTTCAAAATTTGACACATTGTCGATTACTATGACCGTTATAATAAAATGTATAAATATTAAATTTTTTAAAGGGTGCTCCAATAGTTCATTTAATTTGATGTTTATGGCCACACTTTTGAACAGTTGTACACAGACCGCTGAAATTTACAAAGAACCTGTATTGCTAAGTCCGCTATAACAAAAAGTATAACATTTGAATTTGAATTTGGAAATAAAATGGTGTACCAATAGTTAATGTAATTCTATGTATGTGCCGAAACTTTTGAACTTTTATAGACAGACAGCTGAAATTTACAAGGAACCTGCATTGCAAAGTCCACTATATCAAGTATACAATTTGAATTTGGAAACTAAAGGGTGTGCCCATAGATTATGTAATTTGATCTATATGGCCATATCTTTTGAACCGTTAAACACAAACACTTAAAAATTAGGCAGAATATCCACTACTTTCTCTGGTATGATAACAAGTATAAATATTTGGAATCATAATGTAAAGGGTGCCCCAATAGTTCATGTAATTTGATATATATGGTTAAACTTTTTAACCGTTATAGACAGATAGTTGAAATTTACAAAGAATCTTTGTGGACAAGTACTCTATAACAACAGGTCTTAAAATTGTAAATTAAAGGGTGTCCGAATAGGTGATGTTATTTGATCTATGTGACCCTATCTTTGAAATCAGGCAGAGGCCTGAATGATGTCCCCATAAAAGACGGATGCTGGTGAAAATAGCTTAAATTTTGAACAGTAATAGGTATATTCTTGACATTCACATAGTCTTTACTTTTTTCCGCTAACTTTGGCGCATCTATTATTTGGTTTAAATCTAATTCTTACCGATTACTTCTTACATTTTTAGTTCATAACTGGTGCCCTTCTATCTGTTTTGAAGTCGGTTTTTTTTGCAAAAATTATTTTCTTTATTGATTCATTTAATTGCTTTTTATCATATTTTTTATTACGTATTACTGTACTTAATAGTGTAAAAATTTAAAAAATAAAAAAATGCGTTGGCTCTTAATGGGTTAATTTAAAAAAAAAAAAATTGCATCACCTGATAGATATTTCCAAAAGCTTTAAAATTATACACATGTTGACATAATTTGTTCAAAAATGTAGTGTAAAATCATAGTTCCATATGAAAAGTTCAGAGGCCCACAACTCGGAAAATAAGGGCGACTGCCAAATTTTTTATTTTACATTTTTTTTAATAATTTACCATACGAAGAATAACTGCCCTGAGTTGGCAGGTCTTTTTTACTAATCCTGACTACAAGCTCAAGGTAAAAAAATATATTACAAGTTTAATTTTAAATATTTTAATATTAATATGTAACTTTTATTTTTCTAATTGCAGTTTTCTAATAGCGTAGACAGACGACAGAGTTAAGGTGCATTAACAGTCTTAATTCAAATTAACTTGTGTGTTAACATGACATGATGTGTTTTCCTGAATACTATCATATCTGAACAAACAAGTAAATCGGAAGCAGCAGGTATCCATATCAACCACAAACTATTATATATTATATTTAAAATTTGTTAAAATTTCTTTAAACTTTTGATTCTGTTAGACAATTAAAATACTATTGTTTGTTTGTTTTTATACGTAAAACCTTTATTACTTACACAGTTTCGAAATACTTGTTAAACAACAAATAATTACAAATAGCAAAACTAAATACAAAAAATATATATTTGTTTTTAATCATCTTTAACTCTATATGCTCTCATTGATATTGATTTATTCAAATGAAAATATTATGTAATCAATTGCTAGTTTTGTTTTTAAATTTTGTATAATAATTGACCATTTAAGAGTTAAATCTAAATAATGAAAACATTAAATATATTATATTTAGTTTGTATGTTTTAACGATACTTGAAATTAAATTAATTAAAATAATTATTTAAATAAGAACAAACAATTTATTTATTACCAAACTACCTTACAATTAAAATTATAAGATAATATAAATAAATTAGTCAAGTGCGAGTTAGACTCACACACGTAGGGTTCCGTACTATGTTCAGTATAATTTAAAAATTCCAGTTGTTTATTTCTTTATGTCTTATTGGACACCCTTAAATTTTAAAAGTAAAGTAATATTTGCGAAAATTGCATCATAATTAGAACACCCTTTAAATTTTAATATGTAATTCATTTCATAGCGGCCATGGTAATACATTTTCTATTAAAATATCAGGAGCCTACCTATTGCGGTTGAAAAAATAAGGTAATATTCGTGAAAAACACGTTACTAATGGACACACTTCAATTTTAAGTATTTGTTATAGCGGCCGAAGTAACACATCTACTGTAAACATTTCAAGAGGGTATCTATTACGGTTTATAAAATCATGTCACTGTCGGAACACCCTTTAATTTTATTATTCATTATAGTGGCAATGGCAACTTCCTTTCTATAAATATATTAAGAGTCTACTTATTGCGATTAAAAATAAGACACTATAAGTGAAAAACATGTCACTATCGGAACACCCTTTAATTTTTAGTAATTGTCGTATCGGCCATGGTAACACATCTTCTGTACAAAATTTCAAGAGTCTACCTCTTACGGTTCAAGAAATGAGGCTTTATACATGCAAATCACGTCACTTGCGGAAAACCCTTTAATTTTTATTATTTGTTATAGTGGACATAGTTATACACCTCCTGTAAAAATTTCAAGATTCCACCTATTCATTCAAAACTTAGGATATACACATGCAAATCACGTCACTATTGGAACACCCTTTAATATTTAAGTTCAATTTTGTATACTTGTTTATAAAACAAACATAGTTTTAATTACAGTCTGCAAATTGTAAGTGGTTTCCTCTTACAGCTCAAAACAAAAGACATAAACGTAAATAGCACGTCTCTTTTGGAACACCCTACGTTTTAGTATTTTTTGCTATTGTGGCCGCAGTTATACACTTTTGGTAAAATTTTCAAATGTCTACCTATTATGGTTCAAAACTTAGGCCTTACATATACAATGCTCACCACTATCGGAACACCCTTTAATTTAAAGGTTTATTTTTTTAGACTTGTTTATAAAGGGAACTAAGTTTTAATTACTGTTTGTAAGAAATAAACACATATTCGTAAATAACACCTCTCTATCGGAACACCCTATAAGTTTTTTTTTTGCTATAGCGGCCATAGTTATACACCTTTGGTAAAAATTTCAAGAGTCTACCTATTATGGTTCAAAACTTAGACCTTATACATGCAAATCACTCCACTAGCGGAACACCCTTTAATTTTTAGGTTTATTTTTTCAGACTTGTTTATATAGCGAACTAATTTTAATTTAGTGCTTGCATATTTTTAGTGAATTCCTCCTACAGTTCAAGAAATAAGCACATATTCGTGAATAACACCTCTCTATCGGAACACCCTATAAGTTTTAGTATTTGCTAGTATAGCGGTCACAGTTATATACTTTCTGTGAAAATTTCAAGCGCCTATCTATTACGGTTCAAAACTTAGGACTTATAAATGCAAATCACACTACTATCGGAACACCCTTTAATTTTTAGGTTTATTTTTTTATACTTGTTTATATAGCGAACTAAGTTTTAAATACTGCTTACATATTTTTAGTGTATGCCTCCTACAGGTCAAGAAATAAACACATATTTTTGAATAACACCTCTCTATCGGAACACCCTATAAATTTTAATATTTGTTGCTATAGCGGCCAAAATTATACACCTTCTGTAAAAATTTCAAGATTCTACCTATTATGATTCAAAACTTAGGCCTTATAAATCAAAATAACACCACTATCGGAACACCCTTTAATTTTAGGTTTATTTTTTAGACTTGTATATAAGGCGAACTACGTTTTATTACAGTTTGTAAATTTTTAGTGTATGCCTCCTACAGTTCTAGAAATAAACACATATTCGTGAATAACACCTCTCTATCGGAATACCCTATAAGTTTTAATTTTTGTTGTTTTAGCGGCCATTGCTATACACCTTCTGTGAAAATTTCAAGAGCCTACCTATTATGGTTCAAAACTTATGCCTTATAAATGCATTTCACACCACTATCGGAACACCCTTTAATTTTTAGTTTTATTTTTTTATACTTGTTTATATAGTGAACTAAGTTTTAATAACTGTTTGTAAATTTCAACTGTATCCCTCCTACAGTTCAAGAAATAAACACATTTTCGTAAATAACACCTCTCTATTGGAACACCCTATAAGTTTTAGTATTTGTTGCTATAGCGGCAACAACTATACATCATCTGTGAAAATTTCAAGAGTCTACCTCTTACGGTTGCAGAGATAAAAGGCGCTGACAGACGGACAGACGGACAGACATTGTAGCGAAAACAATAGGGTTTCGTTTTTACACTTTGTGTACGGAACCCTAAAAAACAAAGAGCTTTAGCAGCATCGGCCGTTAGCTCTGCATTTCATAAATACAAAACAAACAAAAACAATAAAAAAACTTAAATTAAATAATTTAACAAATCAATTAAAAAAAATAGTACAAGAAAAATATTTAAACAAAGATTTCAATTTAATACTACACTTTGTAGGTACATACGTATAAAGAACTTATAAATATTTTGAGTCAGGCAAAAATATATAAATTTATGTATCTATAAGAATTACTTTATATAAAACGTAAAATAAAAACTTTAACAAATAAATATTCAAACCGAAAATAAATTCTTTTATTTAAATTCAAATAAAGTAAAAATGTTTTTTTTTTTACTTGAAGATATTTAATAATTATGATTAAGATTTTAACTTGGGCTTCATAGGCGTAGTATTTTCAAGTGGTGCAACATGACAACCCATTGGAGCGATTGAAACGTCAACCGATCCATTTGCCTTTTATTGCTTGCAATTCGTTTTTGTTTCTGGCTTTTTCACAAAACATCGTATCGTTTTCATATGAAATGAAAACGATACGTTGCGTACAATGCGATTTTACCTTCAGTGAAAATGCAATTTATTAGAGGTATGTATTTATATCACAGGGTATTGAAATTATTTTGCTTACCTTAATTTTTATCGATAAATAAGCATTTATATCATAAGGCAATCGTGGCTGATTAATAAGAGCAATGAATACTCGATAAAAGCATGTGGATCATTGCTTGGCTCACGTATATATTAAAACTTTCCACCGAATCCATTAACTGAAACGAGCAATTGTTAAATCGATACGAATGCATCCACTAGATAAATATATTTATTTATATATTTGTAAAATATATACAAGTATGTATATATACAAGTATGTATATAAAACATTTCTTTGCAACTTTGTATATGAAGCTAACGTGCACTTCGCCGGACAACCATTCATGTAATGTATATAAGCATCTACATATATTGCACAATTCTTACGAAGTCCCATACATATTTAAAGTTGTTTATCATAAGACCTCTAATAATTTAGCCAGGACTTCTTCATTTCCAACAGCATTTGTGTTCAATTTGTTCCTGAATTCTGTTGAATTGAGACTTCTTGAACAAATACCACTAGGAAAATTTTGATTGCCAATTTTTGTAACAACCTTATGCACATGTTGTAGTTTTTTAGCTTTTAATAGCACTTTGGAACCACCGCAATATATTTTTATAAATTTTAAGTTATTTACTTCACGAAAATTTATATACTTTTAACTTTTTTTACAAAAATACAATTTTTGCTACAGTTCATTTGAAATTTTTTTGTTTACTTCATCGATAACATACATATGTTTGAAATGGCTATGTATAGCTGTTTTTGTTAACTCATTGCGATGAATATTATTGGTTATTTTTTTATTCACTCTATCGAAAGCTGTTAGTACGTATGATAATGTACTTTTTTAAACGTCACAAGTGGGTAATCTGGTTAGTAGTCTGTGGTTTGCAGTACCATTGAATCGGTACTTTAACTACTATATTTTCATTTAAAAAAATTATTTTTAAATTTATTTAGAGGTTTATGTCAGCGTTTTTTTTCGGACGAGTTAGCGGTTTCTAGCGTTTTTTTATGTACATTTGTTACTAAAGTCTGTATTAAATTATTATGTAGACTTTTATACATATATGTATGTATTTAAATAAACAAAAGTCATCTGGCAACATTGCCTTGAGTTGTAAACAACGTGTTATTTTTTGCTCGTGTGTGATTTTTCTTTAAAATTTAATTTTTCCTTTAAATCGCTTCCAATATGGCTAGCCAGAAGCGAGAATACTTTGGGAATAGTCCCAAATTTAAGACGATAAGGATTGATCCTGGCCCTAGTAACAGGTTTCATTTGCTAGCAAATGAAGAAGAAGAAGAGGCAAGAGTCGTCAAAGAAAGGGTTCCACCAATAGTGGTAGACTCGTGTCACAGTTTCTCAAAAGTTTGGGAAATACTTGGTGAGGAGTACTTCTTCAAGAGAATGACAATTGGAACTAAGGTTACATGCAATACAATGGTCCTGTATGAAGCTGCGTTAAAAAAGCTGAGTGAACTGAAGTACAGTTTTTATACACACGAAGTTAAAGAAGTAAAGCACTTTAAGTTAGTGTTATTTGGTTTGCCAAGAACAGACGCAAAACTTTTAAAGGAGGAATTGATTAAAATGCACAACATAAACCCAGTAAGTGTCAAAGAAATCGTAACCAAAAGGACTACTGCTGATGACTCTATATACTTGATTGAGTTTAACAAACAAGAAGTGTCAAAAAATGATATTATGAAAATAAAGTACTTTTGCAATATTGCTGTTTACTGGAGAAGACCTCTTAAAGGGAATAAAGGGCCTACGCAATGTACGAAGTGCTCTATGTACGGACATGGAGCTAAAAACTGCAATAGAGTTATCGTCTGCGCAGTTTGTGCTGGCAATCACGACCAGACTGAGTGTGTATTGGCCAAAAACACTCAAGGGAGTAATGTTGTTTATAAATGCCACAACTGTAGCCAAAAGAACTTAAGAAACTCGAATCACAGGTCCGACGATCCTAAATGCCCTTGCCGTAAAGATTATTTAGAAATGCGCCTACGATTAACTTCTAAGTCTAGACCTAATTTCAACAAGTCGAGAATTAATCATGTGTATGATGAGACTGAGTTCCCACACCTGTCAAGTCAGAGTCAACCAACTGATTCACGAGAGCACACCTTCCAAAGGAAAAGTTTGTACTCAGGTTTCGAAAAACAGACCCCGCGACAGCAACAACGATGATGACTTATCTAACGAGAGACTGTTAGAAATCTTCTTTAGTGCTGTGGATGCACTAGAAAAATGTCGAAATAAATTTGACAAATTAAGAGTGCTTGGCATGATGCTCAAGCATGCTATATAAAATCATGGGTAGTCAAAATGTATACGTTATGCACTGGAATGCTCAAGGCATAAAAACTGATTCAGCAGCTGCACAGCTCGAAAAAGTTATCCATGAGAAAAATATTGATATTTTACTTCTTAACGAAACGTTCCTGAAGCCGTATCATAGGTTAAAATTTGGAGGCTACAAAATATACAGAGAAGACCGTCAAACACATGGTGGGGGTGTGCTTATAGCGGTTAAAAATTACATAGATCATAAGTTGTTACCAAAGATTAAAACAATAACCATAGAAAATATCTCTGTGGAAGTTAAAATAAGTGGACGTCCCGTAAGTTTTATCTCTGCTTATAATCCAGTTTACACTTCTAATTTTAAAACTGACTTAGAACTTCTTACCAATTCGTTTAGTGACTATTTTATTTTTGGTGATTTGAATGCATAACATGTGAGTTGGAATTGTATTTCAAACAATTCAGCTGGCAAAGAACTGTACAGACATCACTTAAGTTCAAGTTATTATGTATATCATCCGGATACACATACTAGATTCGGCCAAAATATAATTCCAGTCCAACCATCCACGGTTGATATGTTACTTACTAACTCTAACATTTCATTTTCGCAGTTACAGTCACATCCAAATATTTTACAGTCTGATCACACCCCAATATCTTGTTACATTTTTGGAACACCACAAAATTACTTTGTTACAGTTCCGTTGTATAATCAGGCTGATTGGCCAGCAATTAAATACTGGGTCGAGAATGAAATTAAGAATCATAATATCGGACAAATAGAGCTTAACAATATAAACCTAGATTCGTCATTAAATAAATTAGTTAGTATAGTTAAAGAAGCCTTTTCCAAGATTCCAATTGGCCAGAAAAATCCTTGGCAGAGGGAAATTTCAAATACGTCTAAAATGCTGATTACTCAGAGGAACAAGTATAACCGTAAACTTAAAAGATGTAGAGATCCTAGTTACAGAACTCAACTAATCAGCATTTTAAAACAGTTGAATCAATTAATTGATTTTCATTTGAAAAGGGATAGAAATGAAGCGTGGGCTAAATTCATTTCCAAACTGCCTTCCGGCTCTAAAAAGTTTTGGAAACTAACAAAAGCTTTAAAAGGTAGAAATTCTGCAATCCCCGATCTAAATATAAATGGGGAATTTTTAAGTACCGGTGAAGCAAAAGCAAATACCATTGCGGAAGTTTTTAGATGCAACAATAATATCACCAACAACAATTCATCACCTTTAGATAATGTGGTTCTAAATTATGTGCAGGAACTTAACAATGTAAATCTCGCTGACAGTGACAATTTTGAATTCACAGATGCAGTAGAGGTAAAGACATTTGTTTTTTGTTTAAAAAATAACAAAGCCCCAGGTTTAGACGGAATTAACAGCATTATTTTAAAAAATATGCCCGATTACTTTTTTGAAACTTTGAGCAAACTATTTAATTACTGCTTGAGAAATGGTCATTTCCCCATGATATTTAAAAAGGCCAGAGTTATACCTATTTTCAAAACTGGAAAAGATCCCAAATTGCCTTCCAGCTATAGACCAATAAGCATTTTGAGCTTGTTGGATAAAGTCTTTGAAAAAATAATCCACAAAAGAATCGTAGAGTTCTCAGAACAGAATAACATTATACATCACCAGCAGTTTCTACGGTACATCAAATCAAACGAGTGGTTAATATTATTGAGAATAATAAAAGAAATCGTAGAAGTACAGGTATTATATTTCTTGACATTGAAAAGGCTTTCGATACAGTATGGCATAATGGCCTATTGTATAAAATTAACTCTTTTAGTTTTCCTTTATATTTACAAAAAATCATACGAAGCTTTTTAGACCAACGTTCATTTGTAGTTTTCGTGGAGCGCATCTCATCAGATGAAAAACATATACTCGCAGGTCTACCGCAAGGTTCCGTTTTGTCACCTACGCTTTATTCGTTATATACGTCAGATATCACTTTACGCAGGAATCAGGAAGCAGCATTTTATGCAGACGATAGTGCTTTCATTTGCAGCGGTAAGGTATCTAATTCATTAGTTAGGAAAATGCAAGAGAGCTTAAATTCAAGCCAAAAATATTTTAATAAATGGAAAATAAAGGTCAATGATGATAAAACACAGGCCATTATTTTTCCATATAATAAGTCGCCAAAACGCATACCTTCTCAATCTATGTTGTGCCGTGGGAATGTTATACCTATAAAGTCAGAAATCAAGTATTTGGGCATTATAATAGATAAAAAACTAACATTTAAGCAACATGTCAACCAAATTTGTGAAAAAGCTATAAAGTGTAGTCGGGCATTGTTTCCCATACTCAACAGAAGATCTAAATTGAATATGAAAAACAAAATATTGTTATATAAAATGTGCATTCGACCAATTATGAGTTACAGCTGTCAAGTATGGTTTCATAAAACTGCGAAAACTCATACCAAAAAGCTTCAGATTATACAAAACAAGAATTTGAAAATAATTCATAATCTTCCTCGTAGGTATCCGACAAATTTACTTCACAGTAACTTTGGACACAAGATGATAAACGATTTCACTAGAGAACTGACACTGACATTTAATGAAAAATGCAGACTGTCAAACTTTGAATCAATAAGGAATTTACAAGGTAATCACTAAGATTCGTTCGTTAAGAATGAATGTATTAGTGATTATCCAAACAAATTTCTTTATAACTTCCATAGAGATCAAAAAGGTTTTTTGAGCTATTTCCTTAAGGATGTATATTTATTGTTATTAGTTTTGTGAATTTAATTATAAGACTCTTATTGTTGTAGTACTTATAGTAAAATCTCATACCTCTGTACCTTTTATATTTTAAACTTGTAAATAAAGACTTTTATTAAAAAAAAAAAAAAAAAATAAACAAAAGTCAAACATTTTCGTACACTGTAGTATGTATCAAAAACGATACATACATAGTTCAGTTTCTGCGTTGAGAATTGCGGACGTGTGTTTTTAAGCTCGCAATTAACGAAAAATAAACTTATAGTGTGTATGAATTTTAAAAAGAACAAAGCAGAATACAAAAACCTGTTATAATACAACAAAGTTGTGTGTATTTTTTTCATTCTTTTTTAACAAAGGCATTATTGCTGTACTTTTAATATAAAACAAAAACAATAGAGGCTGATGAGAATCTTTAATTTAAGTAATTAAAATGTAGAAACAAATATTCAAAGAAATAAAAACAAAATAACTGAAAACAATTTGTGCATAAATGAAGCACCAGTTTTTCGTTCCCATTCTTGCTTATCGCTTTTGTTGTGGTGATTTATGTTATGTTACGGTAACATAAACTGATAAAAGCGTGATAAATATGGGAATACTCATATTAAAAAGCACATATCTTTGAACGTAAAAATGATATTAAGTTGAATCTTTTTTTGTTTGAGAGGAAATTGCATCATTTATATTCATATACAGTAGAATCTCACAAAGGTTAACTCACGTAAAAGTTAAACACTCGGATAAGTTAAAAGTGTTTCCGAATCGACGTGCCCCTCTAAAAAGTTAACCTTTCACTTAACTTTTCAGAGCGTGTAGATTTTCTTTAAAACAACGGCTTTTCAGTAATAATAGTGGCAATTTGACCACATTTAAAATATTCTAACTGGCAACGCTAAGTCCTAAATTTGTTCGTTGAATTATGGTATTGCCCGAACTTCCTTTTTATTTCGAGCTGCAAAAATGTTTGACCATCTTCAAAAACATTGTGTTAGGCGTTAGTGTTAAGCTTGTGAGTTGTGTAGTGTTTATTTAAAAGAAATCATCAGAAATCAGATTGGACTTGCAGCAGAAGTAGAGATTTAAAAAAAGCTTGATCAAGGTATTCACGGAAAACGATTGGCGTTGAATTATGGTGTATCTAAAGTAGCCATTTCAAAAATAAAGAAAAAACGTAATCAAATCTTAGAGGCTGTTGCGAACACATATGAAAAATCTAACAGGAAAATACTTCATAAACCGGAATATGCTGATCTTCAGGCAAGGTTGTACCAATGGCTTTTAAACCACCCGCCACAATGCACCCGGGAAAAAAAGTTTGAGGCCAGTGATGGATGGATAGAAAATTTTAAGAGGAGATACGGTATTCGCCATCTGAAAATTTTCGGAGAAATCCTTTCAAGCCAAACGTCAGATGTTACTCCCTTCAAATTAATGAAATGAACATATCAGACTCGCAAATGTGTAACGCAGATGAAACTGATTTTTTATCGTTTTCTGCCGGATAAAACATTGCTCATTGGTAAATCTCAAATCCTCGCTGTTTTAAGGGATTTGAAAACCCATTGGAGTATGTAAGTTCGAAAAAGTCGTGGGTGAATTCAGAGTTATTCTTGAACTGGTTCCATCATTGTTTTGTAAAGCAGGTAAACTTAATTTTAAAATTTTATATAAATTTTTTTAGATTTATACATGAAAAATTTTGCAGGTTCGCCAATTTTCAGCTGAAACTAATTTACCGCCAAATGCATTATTGCTTATTGATAACTGTACTGCCCATAAGCCCATTGACATATTACAATCTGATGATGGAAACATAGCAGCAATGCTTTTACCACCTAACGTAAAACGGTTTTACAACCTATGGATCAAAATCCAATAAGATTGGTTAAGCTAGGATATCGATTTATATTGTTATGCAATATTGTCGCGCAAGAAAACGTTCCGATCGAAAATATTTTGAAAACTTATACAATTCGTGATGATATTTTGCTACTTAAATCCGTGTGGGATGAACTGCCTCAAGAAGTTCTTAAAAAAGCATGGAATAAGATAAAATAAATCAGTCAATCAGTCACACGTAGGGTTCCGTACTATGTTTAGTACGCCTTTAAAAACTCAAGTTGTTAATTTTTTCATGTCTTATGGGGCACCCTTTTCTTTTTAAAATCAAAGTCATATTCGCGAAAATTGCATCGCTATTGGAACACCCTTTAAATTTTAGAAATTGTTGTTATAACGGCCATGGTAATACACTTTCTACAAAAATATCAGGCCTACATATTGCGGTTCAAAAAATAAAGTAACTTACGTGAAAAACATGTCACTGATGGATCACCCTTTAGTAATTGTTACAGTGTCCGAAGTGCAACATCTACTGTAAACAATTTAAGAGTGTACCTATTACGGTTCAAAAAATAAGGCTATTTAAGTAAAAATCATGTCTCTGTCGCAACACCCTTTAATTTTTATTATTTGTTATAGTTTCCATAGTAAAAACTTCAAGAGTACTTATTATCGTTCAAAACTTAGGCCATATACACACAAAGCACATCACTCTCGGAACACCCTTTAATTTTAAGGTATAATAGAAAGCGAACATAGAGTTAATTACTGTCTTCAAATTTTAAGTGGTTGCCTCCTATAGCTCAAGAAATAAAGACATAACGGAAAATAACACCTCACTTTTGGAACACCCGCTAAGTTTTAGTAGTTATTGCTATAGGGGCCACAGTTATACATACACCTTCTGTGAAAATTTCAAGAGTATACCTATTATGGTTCAAAACTTAAGCCTTATACATGCAAATCACTCCACTATCGGAACACCCTTTAATTTTTAGGTTTATTTTTTTAGACTTGGTTATAAAGTGAACTAAGTTTTAATTACTGTTTGTAAATTTTTAGTGTATGCCTCCTACAGTTCAAGAAATAAACACACATTCGTGAATAACACCTGTCTATCGGAACACCCTATAATTTTAAAATGTGCTACTATAGCGGCCACAGTTATACACCTTCTGTGAAAACTGCAAGCTTCTACCTATTATGGTTCACAATTGAGTCTATGCCTCCTACAGTTCACGAAATAGGCACATATTCGTGAATAACACAGTTCAAGATATAAACACATATTCGTGAATAACACCTCTCTATCGGAACAACCTAAAAGTTTTAGTATTTGTTGCTATAGCGGCAACAGCTATATATCATCTGTGAAAATTTCAAGAGTCTACCTATTACGGTTCCAGAGATAAAAGGCGCTGACAGACGGATAGACGTACAGACATTGTAGCGAAAACAATAGGGTTACGTTTTTAAACTTTGTGTACGGAACCCTAAAAATGAGATGACCATCAGTACGATAGCGATGACGAAATTAAATTCTCAGAAATTATTAAATCAAATAGTGCATACAACGACACACTTCGAGAAGTTCAATAGTTGATGTCAAAGGTGGGGGATAATGTTGACATGAGCATTGATGAAATCGAAAATTGGAACAATGATCAAATTTCAGAAGATAACAACGATTTCGAAGATTCGGAAAATGAAAACGACGGGTCAATTGTAGATGAAGATGTTCAACAATCTAAAGTAAGTTTTTTGAAAGCAATTGAAAGGATCAATACTGTAATACAATGCAATTCAGGTGGCAGACCCTGTCAATATGCGCACTAAAATGATCAAGATGTATTACACAAGAACAAAAAAAAAAAAAAAAACAAACAAGCCTTGACTGCTTCTTTAAAACACTCCGTACAAATTAATATTTTTTGCGCGCAAACTTTTACTAGCCAGTACAAATTAAATCTAAGTCAATAAAAAATTTAACATATTTTATCCAACAAAAAAGATGTTTATTTAATTATTTACTTCTTTTTTTCAATTTAAAAAAACGCTTAGAAAAGTTAAAAGTTCGAAGAAGTTAATAGCCCTTGGAACATTTCGGTTAACTTTTGTGAGATTCTACTGTATATATACAAAATTAATTATTACAACAGAATTTTAAAATTTGTTTCTGATATCTGAAAATTTCGAAAAATTATGGTAAAAACGGACAAATTTGAAGGAAGGAAATGCAAAATACTTTCAAAAACAATTGGGAGTATATATAGCCTTATTACAGAAGTACTCTTTTTTTGATCCCAGCTTTGACATTTTAGAATATATGGGCTAAAATCAAAATTTCGATGTAAAATAGATCATATTGTGGAACCTCTATCTTCTACTATGATGATCAATTTTATGCGAATTTTTTAAACGTACACACCTATAGATAGCTTATACAAAATATAAAATATATATTTTATGTAAATATATATTTCGTAAAAAAAATTTTCTATAAAAACGTTAATGAACTTTCTTGGGCTAAAGTACACAAATGCAATAATTTTGTACTATTGTCTAGTTTTTAACTTAGTAAAGATACAATCTTTAAATTTATCAAATATGTTTAGAATATGGCTCGCTAACTATTATAAAGAATTTGGAAAAATTGGTAAAACTTGTACGCAATATTTTGAAAAAACTGGACCAGGGTAGCGAAAAATCAAAAATTTTATTTCCTAAAATGCTTATAACTCAATCATTTTAAATTATTATTTGCACATTTAGATACCATTTTATAGGTATTGAAAAGACCTTTAAGACCATGTATTTTTTTCAAAAAAAAACAGAAGAAAACTGAAGAAATGGCAAGCTGTAAAAGAATTTTCAGGTGCGAGGTTCCCAAAAATTAAAATGTTCACTGAGGTACGTTGGCTCAGTCGTGTCGACTGTCTTAACCGGCTATATGATTTAAAAGAAAAAGAAAATATCGATTAGTCGGCAAAAAATTTGTTAAAAGATACACAATTCATATCATTAGTGCAATTCACTAACTTTTAACGATCTAACACTTGTTAAATATATCAACATGTTTTTTGCTTGCACTAACGCATTTGCGTTTCACTATCCTATGGTTAACTAATGAGAAATAAAAACAAAAATAAATGGCAATGCCTGCTAAACAAAATGGCAAAATAGCGAAAAGAACAAAGAGGAATGAAAACTAAAGCAAAATATACAAAAACTAAAACAAAATATACAAAACTTTCCACAAAAGTGCTTCATTTTTTGTTCTTTTTTAATTTTATTTCTAAAAAATTGTTTAAATTCATTTTTATAAGGTAGGTAAAATACATATGTATGTGTTTTAATTATAAATATCAACCCCCATATTCATAAAAAATAAAATGATTTGAAATGTATTTTAAAATAACTTTTGTATGAAAAATTAGTTCTAAAATAGATTTCAAATATATTTTATTTTTTATAAATAGTAGGGTTAGAATATTTTACATTTTACATTATGCATCTAATGGCCGACTTTATTTTTTGATATTTTGATAAAGTAAACGACACAAAAATAGTTGCAGTTAAATTAACAATACTCGACTTGTTAAGAAAAACAGCTGATTTATAACAACATTAAATGTTATTAAAAAGTATTTCTGAATAGCAGTCTTTCGTTTTGTTGTTAAATATTTTTAAGGAGTCAAGAATCGTTAAAATTGAATAGTGAATCGCACTACAGATCTAGCTTTTCTAGCTGATACAACTTCTATGCTTAATGATTTCAACTTAGAGCTTCAAGGAAAAGGTAAGAATATATCTGATATTTGTAACATTTTGTTTAATTTTAAAACAAAACTTTTTCTCATACTTTGCCAAATTAAGTCAGATGGCTTTTCCAGTTTTAAAAAAAACATCTCTTTTGAGTGAATCGCTGTGCGATGCTGCGAAAACTAAGCGAGTTGAGATTTTTGATACACTGCTCAACAGTTTTGAAGACAGGTTTGCAGATTTTAAGAGTATACAACTGCAGTTGGATTTATTTAATAACCCTTATAACTCAATATGAGTTCGATTTACAATCAGAACTTATATTTCTTCGAACCGAAGTCCAAGCTCCGGGAAAAATGGGAATAGAATTCTGGAAAAATCTAAATGATTCCGATTTTCCAGAGTTAAAAAGAAATGCTTTGAAATTGTTATCCTTTTTCCTTCTACATATTGCTGCGAACAAATTTTTTCCGACTTTTTTTTTTTTTTTTTTTTTTTTTCATAATTTATTTATTGTATCTTCAATAATTTTTGAACTAACAATAATTACTCGTATCTTAAGTCTAAAATAAATTATTCTTTTTAAGTCCAGCCAGTGCTAGACAAAAATAATGTTTGTTTCACGGATTTCGAAATCATTTGCGGGTCATCCCTCTAATGTACGGCCAAGAAAAGCAGTATCTCTTCTTTTTAGTCGAATGTAACCAGGTTCATTCAGCATGTTACGCGCCAAAGGGTTTGGATGAGATTCAAGCCTCTTTAGATATGTGACTGCATGTTCCGCTATTTCTGATTTAACTGATGGCATATTTAGGTCTTTGTGGATGTTCGAATTTTTTATATACCAGGGAGCAGATGTAATAATACGTAAAATCTTATTTTGGCGCCTTTGAATTTTTTCTACATTGCTAGCTGAGGCAGTGCCCCATAACTGCATCCCATAACACCAAATTGGTTTGAGGACCGACTTGTACAGTAGAAGTTTACAATCTAAGCTCAAGGTGGAGTTTCTGCCAATGAGCCAATTTAGTTGTACTGCTTTTAGTCTCATTTGTGTTAACTTGTAGTCAATGTGGCTTTTCCAAGTAAGGCGACGGTCAAGATGTATACCCAGGTATTTAACATCTGAAAGCTGTGGTATCATTTGGTTATTTATGCGAATAGGAGGGCATGAGTCCCTGCGCAGTGTGAAAGTTATGTGAGTGCATTTTTGTTCATTCACTTTTATTCTCCATTTTTCTAGCCATTTTTCCAAATTGAGTATGTGGTCTTGTAAAAGTTGTGATGCTTCTTGGGCACTTTCATGAATACTTAAAAAAGCTGTGTCATCTGCAAAAGTTGATGTGTGGACTAGGGTGCTAATTGGCATATCCGATGTGTACAGTAAATATAAAATTGGTCCCAAAATACTACCTTGGGGAACTCCGGCTTCAATGAGCTGTGGCGAGCTTAAAAAGTCACCTTCTTTTAATAAAAACTTGCGATTCGTTAAATAATCTTTTAAGAGCTTATACAAGTTTTCGGGCAAGTTCAGCTTTAGTTTAAATATTAGGCCTTCGTGCCAAACCTTATCGAATGCTTGAGAAACGTCGATAAAGAGCGCAGAACAGTATTTTTTTTCTTCAAAGGTCGTTTTAATTACATTTACTAATCTGTGTGTTTGTTGGATCGTACTATGTTGTTTTCTGAAGCCGAATTGATGGTTCGGAATGCATCCTTTCGCGCTAAGAATTGGATTCAGCTTAGTTATTAATATTCTCTCAAACAACTTTGACACGTTTGATAAAAGGCTTATAGGTCTGTATGATTCTACTTTTGTGTGGTCTTTTCCTGGTTTAGGAATCATAGTTATCAAAGAGACCTTCCACTCTGTGGGAAAGTACTCAAGACGTAAGATGGCATTAAAAACAAACAGAATAATTCTGCGACCTATACGGGGCAACTCAACTAACATCTTGTTACTTGTTTTATCAACGCCAGGGGCTTTTTTGGTGTTTAAATCTGCTATTGCCCTTTCAATATCGCGTAATTTAAATCTTAGGGGTACTACGGCACTAGTCTCTACTGATGGTAACTCAGCTATATGAGTACATACATTTGGGGTGAAAACCTTCTTCAAATGTCCAACAAACAAATTGCCTTTTTCGGTATCATTCCTTGCCCAGTCTCCACAAGAAGTTCGCAAGGGAGGCTTACGTACGACCGGTCTTTTAAGGTTCCTACATGCACGCCATAATGAATAATCTGATTGAGCAGTTGCATCGAGGTCTTCCAAGTAATTTTTCAGAGATGCTACTCTTCGAGATTCTAGCAGCTGTCTTAGTCGTTTCGTGCAATCTTTAAGTCTAGATTTGAGTTGAGGAGATCTGTGTGCTTGCCACTCTCTTCTAATTTTTCTTTTCTCAGCCAAGAGCCGCTCGACATCTACAAAGTAAATTTGATTGTATCTAGCTGGTTGTCTGGTTTCTGTCGCATGTTGGGCAGCTGATTTAAGGTTTTGATCAAAATAAATTAGACTCTGGTCCACATCTTCTGGTGTTCTTAGCGGTATGTTTTCCGAACAATGGGTACTGAGATACTTTCTATATTTCAACCAATTAATGCTTGTGCAAGTTATTGGCGACACGATATTTTGCTGATTCCATATATAGACAATAGTGGGTGAATGATCTGAGGATAATTCGAGTGACGCTTCAACCTTAATCATTTCTCTCGAAATACCTTTAGTCACGCCAAAATCAATAACATCAGGTATTTTTTGTCGATCAGTAGGCCAATAGGTGGGATGTCCACTTGATATCACATTCAGACGCATTTTGGAAATTGTATCAAACAAAATACGACCTTTTGGAGTTATTAGGCGTGAACCCCAAAACGTATGTTTAGCGTTGTAGTCGCCTGATGCTATGAAACAGGGACCTAGTGATTTGAAAAAGTTGATGTATTGCCTCTCTGATATTTGAAATCTAGGAGGTGAATAAATCGAAGAAATAACAAAGTTTTGATGATATTCTTCAATACAGATGTTTGTTGCTTGAAGATAGTCCTCACAAAAATCACACAGTAAATGATGTTTAATTCGAGCCTTTATTAGAATAGCTGAACCACCACATGCTCTGCCACGGGGGTCTTTAGTGTCGTATAATATATAGCCATTGATTTTAAAAAAGCTATTTGTTGTTAAATGAGTCTCTGAAACCATCATGACATCAATTTGTTGGTTCTTCAAGAAGTACTCGAGTTCATTTTTGTGTTGGCGTAAGCCGTTTGCGTTCCAGAAACATATTTTTAAACAGTTCATGGTTTGTTAAGTACCGCCTGCAACATCATAGATTGCATGCGAACCATTTCTTGCATCATGCTGCTCATAGAGCTCATAAAACTGTTTAACGAATGCACTAATGTCTCGATACTTGCTTCGAGACGATTGTAGTTACCAGATGGTGTTTGTTCTTTAGCTTCTGGATGCATATTTGGGGTAGAATTGGTTGTAGGTGTCGCTTTGTGTGCTGAAACATGATTTGATTTTAACATATCCGCGTATGAAACATGTTTGGTTGTGGGTTGAGCTAACTGAGGGTAATGAGCATTTGCTTGGTATTGTGGCTGCCTAGCAGGAGTATTTAATTTCTGAGTTGACTTCCTTACCATAGAAAAAACTGGACAGCCTCTGTAGTTAGCGGTGTGATTTCCACCGCAATTGCTACATTTTTTAATCTTCGAGTCATCCTTTGGTTTGTCGCATTGGGCGGAACAATGAAGCTCTCCACACACAACGCAAACCGGAGGCAACTTGCAGTACGCCCTTGTATGGCCATATTCTTGGCAATTTAAACACTGGACGGGTCCTGACCGCTTATGTGGTTCCTCTACACTTATCCTGCGGTGTAACAGATATTTTAGATTATAAATGGGATGCGTTTCGTTCTTCTTCAATTTAATATCCCCAGGTTCTAGTTCAACGCGAAATAGAGGTTGAGGGACACGCTCTCGATTTCTGAGATTGTCAACGCTTTTCACCTTAAATCCTGCTTTTTGGAGGCCAGCTTTTATTTCCACTGGATTAACATATGAGTCAACACCTTTGATGACTACCTGTAGGCCTTTGCTACTCTTCAGCTGGTAGGTATAAAAGTTCTTTTTGCAGCTTTCAAACTCCTTTACTGCTTTACGATAACTACTTTCGTCTATAAATTGAATTTTAGTTTCATCAATGTTACCACGTTTGATAGGAATTACATAGAATGAGTTTTCCCCGATAGCTGAGATTAACTTAGTTATTAATTCATTTGAATTTTTCTCTCTTAAAAAAATTGGTGGTGGTTTAAACGACTTGGGTGCCGTTTTTGTTTCACTTGCTTCGTTATCTAAAATAGCAAACCGATTATGGGAATTTATTCCGTTAGAGTCCTTGTCTTTTTGTACTTTAGCCATTGGTGCAATCTGCGAAGATTTAGGACTTCGACCTCTTTTCAATACAGTTATGTATCTGTCCATTCCCACTTGCGTCTTGGGTTTTTCTACACTATCCATATTATCTTTGGCAACGCTGTGTTCAGAAGGCGATTTTTTTGTAGTTATTTTATTGTCATCGCTTATAAGCAGCGAGGAACAAGATTGAGCACGTAATACTGGCGTGGCATTTATACACAAATTGTCACTAGTTTTTTTGTTTTTATTTATTTCAACATTGTCAACATTTTTGTTGCTTAAATTAAAGAGGCTCATTGGCCTTTATTGTTTTTGTTTTATTTTAAAAGTAGCAATTCAATATGCCGTTGTAAAAAATAAAGAAAAGGAAAAAGGAAAAAAAAATATTTTACAAACAACTTTGTTGTTGTATTAGAACAGGTTTGTTTGTTTGTTTTTGTTTTAAATAATTCACAAAATGTATGTTTTGTTTTTGTTAATGCGAGCTTAAAAAAATCGCGTCCGCACTTGTCAACGCCAAAAACAGAACTTAAAAATTATTTGTTCCAAGCAGAGAAATGAATTAAGTTCTTCAAATTTAAAACATATTTTGTTAATAAGAAATTGTTACAAACTCTTAAATTTGGAAAACTTAATTTATTATGCCTAAATACACTTAATTTTGTAAAATGTAATGAATTTTACTTTTAAAAGCAAAATGGAAATGAAATTTGAAAAAGTTAATAAAATTAAATACAAAAATATGCCTCAGTTTTTACAGAATTAGACAATTTTTTTTACAAATATTTGATTGGTCGAGTTTAATTTAAAATTAAAACTTACAAAAAAGCAATTAATTGAAAAGATTTTCTTTGTTTTAAATGTTTGGTAACATAAAATGCATTGCATGTTACCAAAATCATTTTTAATGACAAAACAAAAAATTTTGTCTGCTATTATATAATTTTGTTTGCTGGTTTATTTTGAAATTTAATCAAAGCTGAAAAAACAATAAAGCTGAAAAAAAAGCAGTAAGCATCCGCATATGTTCATTCGTTAACACTCAATTAACGACTGAAATCAAACTGAAATAGAAGAGAACAAGCGTCGGTGTCAGTTTTTTATTGTTTTTGTAGCACAATTGTGTATTGAAAATGAAGATTTGGATTACACTGGTTCAATTACTCCTCTGTTATACTCATGTCAAATTTTGGATCAATCGGCCTAGCCATGTATAAATGACTAGGTTATTTCCCAGCACAATGTAACCCTATACTTTGTAACGACACGTTTTCCGCTGGTTGCTGGGATAGCTGCAGCGGAGTCCAGGGTCGTTTATATTATGTTTTGTTACCTACCTCCTCTTATGGATGTAGAAATGAAACCGCTCTGGTTTCTTAAACGTTCTGTTTTATTCTCTTTTAAATTTAAATGCTACAACGTTGGACAAGTTGCGGTCGACGATCAAATATCGTGGTAATTCAGGTTAGCGGTCTTCGATAGGCTGTGGTGATGAATGTGTGCAGTAGCGCCCATAAATGTGGTACAGGGGCTATGACATGCGGCAGTTTCGGTAATTGGTGGCGTTGGCAATAGGCAACGGCACTTAGTGGTGGTATAGAGCGGCAGTGACCAGTGTACGTACCAGGCAGTGTGGCTGCTGTCTGTGGCTTTACAAGACGACGGCGGCAATGGTACAATGCGGCAGTGGCGATGGCCAGCGGCGGACCATGCGGCAGCGTCGGTTCCAAACGACGGCGGCAGTGGTATAACGTAGCAGTGGCGAAGGCCAGCGGCGGTCCAGGCGGTGGCGAATCTTGGCAGCGGCGATTTCCACAGTGCAGTATTCAGCAGTATGATGCGGCAGTGGCGAAGTACAGCGGCGGACCAGACGGCGTGGCGCTTGGTAGCGGTGCCGGGTAGGGTACGGGCTGCTCTGGCAGCGTTACGGGGCTGCAACTGGCAGCAGTAGCTGTACAAGACGACGGCGACTGTGGTACAATGCGGCAGTGGCGATGGCCAGTGGCGGAGCAGGCGGCGGCTGTTCTTGGCAGCGGCGGCAGTGGTACAATGCGGCAATGGCGAAGGCCAGAGGCGGACCAGACGGCGTGGCTCTTGGAAGCGGCGGCGGGTACGGGCAGCGTTACGAAGCTGAAACTGGCAGCGGTACGGGCTATAAATGGCAGCGGTACCTGGAAGTGATACAGGGCTGCGACGTCAACTGGCTGGGATACAGGTCTGCGGCGGCAACTGGCAGCGGCACCTGGCAATGGTACAGGGCTGCGATACCTGGCAGTGATACAGGGCTGCGACGTCAACTGGCTGGGGTACAGGTCTGCGGCGGCAACTGGCAATAGTACAGGGCTGCGATGACAACGGACAGCGGTACCTGGAAGCGGTGCAGGCGGCAGCGGCGGTACCTGACAGCGGTAAAGGCGGAAGCGGCGGTACCTGGAAGCGGTACAGGCGGCAGTAGCTGCACTTGGCAGCGGTTCAGGCTGCAGAGGCGGTACCTGGCAGCGGCAGAGGCGGCAGTAGCTGTACTTGGCAGCGGTTCAGGCTGCAGTGGCGATAGCCAGCGGCGGACCAGACGGCGAGGCTCTTGGCAATGGCGCCGTAGACGGGCTGCTCTGGCAGCGTTACGGGGCTGCAACTGGCAGCACTAGCTGTACAAGACGACGGCGGCAGTGGCGATGGCCAGCGGCGGACCAGGCGGCGGCTGCTCTTGGCAACGTCGATTCCAAACGACGGAGGCACTTAGCAGCGGCACAATGCGGCAATGGCGAAGGCCAGCGGCGGACCAGACGGCGAGGCTCTTGGCAGCGGTGCCGTGTACGGGCTGCTCTGGCAGCGTTACGGGGCTGCAACTGGCAGCACTAGCTGTACAAGACGACGGCGGCAACTGGCAGCGGTACAGGCGGCAGCGGCGGTACCTGGCAGCGGTACAGGCAGCAACGACGGTAAAAATAACACACTGTACTTTGCAGTGGCAGCGATTATAGGGAGTTCTAGGCCGTGTCCAAGATTATGGCCGGAATATAAAATTCCACACCAGCACTAGTCACACGGTCGAGCCAACACCGGTAGAAGATAAACTTCTGTGGTGTTGGTACTTCCTCCAATTGCAATTTTCCTGCAGATAAGAAGTTGTTGCGAAATATAAAATTCCTCCAAGAGACTTCTTACCTGCAGGCAATCTGCTTGCTATCCACCCAATTTTTCAAAATGTTCGCCCTTTTATACCCATGCTTGTGCACACACATTCTCACACACACCTACATGACCGATCGTTTGTTGGCATCGGTTGACAACCATCTCAGCTGTGATGTTACATCTGTTTTAACAGCTGACTGTTTTGATGGTTTGTTTGTTGCTGACTTATAGGTGGCGCTGAATTACCCGACCGTTAATTTAAATTACGTTATAATTAATTCTTAACTTAAGAAATAATATTGAAGTTAACAAATGATAATAGAACAAATAAAAGAAATAAATAATAAATGTTAAAAAATAATAAATGTTAAAAAACAATAATGGTTGTAGGCGAAAACGAGTGAACGACTTTCGCCGTTACAACTTGTCCGCCAGCGCATCGATAGCTTTTTTGCACTCGTTTAATAATCTTGATTTGAGTGTTTCCTTTCAACACTTTAAGTGCCGCTTGGCTGTCCACGTACAGAGTGACCCTTCTAGAACTTGTCCAGACACCAGTTCGATGGCCTTCAAAACCGCCATTACCTCTGCCTGGAACACACTACATTCATCTGGTAGTCTGTACAACATCTGTTGTTTGCGTTTCCTATGTTACTCGACCTCACCAAACCTGATTAAAAAATTTTAAGCAAACTTCTCGCCGTCATTCCGACCATAAAGCCCTCAATGGGTAGTAGGTGCAGAATGATGTCTAAAGTTGCTTAAGGTAAACTTTTCCTTGCACCTGTGATGCCAATGGAAATAAATCCACTGCAAGTGGATCCTATGCGACATTATTCTCAATACCTCCTACCAAACAGCACATTCATATGAAACAATTGGTCGTACAACCAACGTGCAAATCCAGTTTAAAACTTTTGGTCGTAGTCCCCAGTTGTAATCTACGGCGTACGTATATTCCCTATCCTACAAACCGCACTCTATATACCCAACCATATTAGAAAGCGCACTCGTAATCGATTTACCCTTAAGGTAAACATGCAGAGCGGCACTGATGACGTACAAGTCAATTGTGTTTCGTAGGTGTAGATTTATTACGCGCTCCAGTGTTTTCAGAAGAAAAGATTATAGGCTAATCGGTCTGAAGCCTTGCTTGCCTTACCAGAATTGGGTATAAAAATGACCCGACTATCTCTTTACCATTTGGGTGACACCTTTAACAAAACTCTAAAGAATTTGAAGAATATTCTTCTATGATCCGAAAAGGAACAGGCCGTAGAAACCTTCCAGTCTTATACTAGATCCCTATTATTCGTCAAAGTAATATCTATAACCTCCTCCCTAACCCTGTTCCTAAACGTTGGGGTTTTGCCTTTGTTAGTTGTTGACGTTACTGCTCCCCCATTGACTGTGGTGAGCAATTGCATCACAACGAAGTACCAGGATGGCTTTCCTTCTACTTTCGTATCTGGTCAGCTCCTTTACACGCATGGCCGGTGGGTCCCCAGCTTCGTATGACATGTAGACCGAAGCTATTGCAAAAACGCGTCCACTGTTGTCCTCTCCACTGACTGCTCTCACATCGTCGCAACTGAAAGACATAAGAAGTTTTAATTTAAGTTCATTCTTAGTGATTATGCAAGTTCTAACCTTGTACTCTAACCTTGTACTCTGTAACCGGGACCTTGTACTCTGCAGACCGTCCCAACACCCCTCTTGCCGTTCGATAACCCTATGTACTTACTTTTGCATGTACATACGGGTACATAAGTATATAAAAATGAATTAGACGTAAGCAGTTACTTTTTTATAAAGTTTGATACGTTGTCTCCGACAAAATCCTAACTTTAGCTATTGGCAAGTTATAATTAGTGGGCCTTATTTTTTATTCAGGTATCAATACAAGCATTTAGTTTTTTTTTTTAACAGCAGGACAAAATTAGTTGATCTATGGTTATTTTAACTAAGGCGGTTAATTGAGTTTATTTTGACTTATATTTGTCGAATAGATTCACATATGATGTTACGGATTCAGATAAACCAGAAATTTTATTTTCAATTTCAAGGAATTTTTTTTTAGTCCCATAGACAAATCTATAAGAATCAAAACCTATTTCGGTACAACCACATCACCAGTGTAAATCTTTATGTTTTATAAGGGATCCGGCAACTAAAACAGGGATGCCTCTAGTTGAAGCGCCTAGAATTTAACTAGCTCTATGATGTTGAAAATAACCTATAAGCTTAACAGGAATGGTATTGACATTTAAGTTTTGTAAATTAGAACTTTCTATAACAAACCCGAATTTGTTAGTGTTGTTAGTTTAAATTAAATATTTATTAAAATATTTATTTAAATATATATTGTTATACATATAAATGCGAAAACTAAGTTAGAATTACATATGTGTAAGTAATTTTCTAACTAATTTTTTCAAATGCAAATAACTGTTTACGATGTGATTATAACTAAATAAAAATTTATATATTACGACGTCGAGATAATCTGCCAGAAATCACTGATGTTAATTGTGATGTACATTCTGCAGCATTAGATGGCGTTTGGTTTGCTATTTTTAAGCGTAACGAACGACCCACTGGAATTTTACCTGGCTGTAAACGCAAGTTTTTCAGAACTGTTTCTTTTTCTAATGAGTTAACTGATTTGTCAATCTTTTGCAACCTTACAGGAATGCGACTCTTTTGAATGATTGTTTTAGTGGGAGATATTAAATATGTTGATTCGATAGTTAGATTTTCTTGTGAAAGTCTTTTCCTTGTCATAATCACTTTAGACATGATTTCCTTTTTTGCGGAATTTCTCGTAGAAATTTTATCTGAATTCTTTTGATCTTGTCTTGGTGTCTTCTTTAAGCGATTCCGTACAATAATAGTGTCTGATGTACTGGTACCAGATACTGATTTTATTTTTAGCGCATCAATTGGTTTAAGACTAATTGCTGATTGACTTTTAGATATTGTAGTTATCTTCGTATGTTCTAACTGCAAACAACTTTGCCTTAATAACGGCGATCCTGCTTTTACGTCTCTTGACAGATGTTGAGAACGCTTTTCTAGGACACGTTTATGAACGCCGCGTGAAGTTGCCGTTTTTGAAATATTTGCCGTATCTAAGTAAAAAAGATATATAAATGAACGAAAACTCAAAAATAAAATAAAAAAACATTACAAAACACCACATACTTAAGACATGAAATGATCACAACATATTTTTATATATGAAGCGATAAGAATTTAAAACAAAAAATCACCACTTTATTATTACGTTTTTTTTAATGGAAAAATAAATATTTTCTATAGTTTTCTATAGATTGTTTTATTTAATATATTACAATATTATCGTCGTCGATGTGTGACAACGTAATAAGGCTGAAGATTTTTTAGAGTTAGATCTATGGGAAAACTATTATAAAATTAATTATAAAATATTTAACATTCTGCTAATTCTTTTTTTCGAAATCGTTAGTAAAATATACATTATAAACAATCTTTGGTACATCCATGTGAGTAACTTAATTATATGAGGATAAGTGTATATACATACATATCGTTACCTAAAATGCAAAAAGGCGTAACTAACAAAAAATTCGAAATCGTGTTTTTGATTTGATCAAAAATTACGCTTTTATTAACAAAAAACAAAAGGACGTAACTACAATTGTTTTTATTTCATAAATGCAAAACGACGTTATTACACATCAATTTAATATGACTAGTTCAATTTCTTCGTAGGACTAATATCCCTTTGAAAAACAAGTGACTAGCAAGAAGTGCACGATTTTTCAACTTTGTGTTTTAAAAATGTGGAAAGTTGTATTTCTTTCAATTTGACCTTGCACAATTTTTATAAAAAATGCAGTGCCTGCGGTAACAAAATACAAAGATATGGTGTCACAAACTTTCAGGGTACCTAAGAAAGCCTTTAATGACTTCGAAAATTCTTTTTCAGACAAACAGAAGAACTTTGACAAATTTTAATTCATCTCATGTTAAATCGCCAAAACCAAAGAATCTAACATCATAAATGCTAAGAGACATTAACACAAATAAAAATTTTAAAATGGTTGGAAAGCTCGACTATCCTTTCCAAGGCAATGGAGATGTCAGGTGACATTAGCAATCTAACTGAAACTAGATAATGCTAGTAAAAATAATAATGTTCATTCCAACCAGAATGAAAAATATCAACTATTTTGAGTATACCGATGAGCATACTGGTTATATTTTTGTTTTTGTTGATAAATACATCCAAATTGGAAGTCAATGGTAGCAAAAAAATGACAAATGGTCTCTTTCTGTGGGAAAAATTTCGTAAGATGAAAATTACGGGCATCAAAAATAACTAAAGCTATAGGTGTCACGCATTACAAAGTCATGTTTGATAATGGGAAAAATGCAAATGATTAAAAACAAAACAAAAACTCTGAAAACATTAGAAATAAAGATGAGGAAGTCGACAATATATTAATAAAAAATAAATTTAACAAATTGTACGTCATGCAAATGAAAAAAGACAATCTCAACCATTGAATAAAGAGTATCATTTCAATCTAAGAATCTAAAAAAATAAACAACCTATCATTCCTGTTTACAACAAGGTTAACTATCATTATGTAAGTGAAATTGAAAAAACTGTTTTTGAATTGACCAAACTTTACAGATATTTTTGTTAAAATTAACCATCAGGATGCCATAACTGCTGTTGAACACTTAAGTAAAAGAATAAATAATCAGTTCAAATTATTCAGTGATCCAAATCAGTAATATTCCAATATGGACTCTCCTACAACATCCAAAAATTTTAATCATGATGAAAATTTGTCAGTATAATTGTCAGTCATTGAGGAGTAATTCCAGCAGCATAGAATATTTTTTAAACACCAACAATTTTGATATTTGCTGCCTAAGTGAAATTTTCTCACATGAAGGCGGTAATCATAAACTTTTAAACTACAATCTTTTAAAGAAAATTCGTTCTAACAACTGCTACGGTGGTGTAGCAATATAATAATTTATAATAATAATATAATAATTTATAAATCATAATTTATCTTCTGAAGTTGTTATTGCAGAAACAATCAATCTGCATACTAACGTTGTTATATGTTCTGCTTACTTCAAGCCGGATATGCGAGATAGCGATTTTTGTGATGAAATAACTAAACTTTTTGATTTCCTGGATATTTACAATAATGTGATACTGTGATTTTAATGCCAAGAGCAGATTATGGGGCGACTCTATTGAAAATAGCAAGGCGACCAAATTAAAGGAATAGTTTTTATCTTCTATTTTTCAGTGTCTTAATGATGGTTCAATAACCTTTAAACAAAACAATGACCACTAGATTTCGGTCAGTTTCAGTTTTTGAATTGATAAGTGCAGACACGTTTTTTTTTAAGCTCGCAATTAACCAAAAAACATCGTACATTGTGAATAATTTCAAACAAAAGCAAACAAACCTGTTTGAATACAACACCAAAGTTGTCTGTTATTTTTGCTTTTTTTTACAGCGGCATTATTGCTTTGCTACTTAAAAAAAAACCAGTAGGGGCCAATGAGCCTCTTTAATTCAAAAAAATGTAGACATATTGCAACAAACAAAAAAACTGGAAATAATTTGTGTATAGCTACAAACAAGTCGCCTTCTGAACAGAGTATTACCAAAACTAATATGGATAGTGTAGAAAAACCCAACACGCAAGTGGGAATGGACAGATACATAACTGTATTAAAAAGAGGTCCAAGTCCTAAATCTTCGCAGCTTGCTCCAATGTCTAAAATACATAAAGATAAGAACTGTAACGGAATACGTTTCCACTATCGTTTGCCATCTTAAATATCGAAACAAGTGAACCTAATACGGCACCCCCAAGTTGTTCAAAAATTCGAACGACTTAATAAAAAAATTAATTACAGTTATTGGGGATAACTCATTTTTTGTAATTCCCATCAAGCGTGGCGATATTGATGAAACAAAAATTCAATTTATTGATGAAAGCAGTAAGAGTTTGAAAGGTTCAAAAAGAACCTAAATTTATCAAACGTAAATCAAAAACGTAAAATATGGTGGATGCTCCGTATTGGTCTGGGGATGCATGGGGGCATCGGTGCTGGAAAATATTGTGTTTATCAATTCTACAATGAACAGAGAAGATTACCACAGAATTCTAAAACACAATGTTGCCCCTACCGTAAAGAAATTATGATTAGCAGAGCGCTGGATATTTCAACAGGATAACGATCCGAAACATTTCTTCAAAATTGTGAACGAAAGAAACATTTCTTGGAAGGATGGCCTAAAGGCTGTATTTGAGGACTACCCAAAAACTTGTTGAATCGATGCCAAGGAGGTTAGTGGCTGTAGTAAAGTCAAAACAAACAAATTATTAAATATACCTTTGGTGAAACCTGCGGATTTCTGTATACTTTCATTTGACCCGCTAAATTAGTGTAATATAAATTAAAGTAAATTTTTTCTTATGTAGTTTTGTTTTAGTTTCTTGTTTTAATGCATTTAATTTTCATGATTTTACTAAAGAATTATCCAATATTGGTTTTTATATACCATTGTTTATTTAAATATAATACATATTTTTTTCAAATAACATGAAGTATTTACTTTCATTTGACGCTCACAGTATGTATATCGCAAATTTTTAATTTAATTTTTTATGGTGATGTATAAACGTATTAAGAAACGCAATAAGACATCGGGCGAAGCAGCAACTATGGCAGACTGAAAGTCCTCATTCTCATTCTAAAGTGGCTGTAAAAAATATATCCAGAATAATACAATGCAAATATATGTTCCTAAACGATTTCAGGGTTGCAAAGTATTAGTATGCAACGGATTATAAAAGTAACTATTCAATGTATCAACTTGGTATTAATATTGTATTGATACATTGTAAATATACATTTAGGAAGTCAGCCTATCTGCTACACCGAAAAATAAGCGTAGAGGAACCGCCAAGACCGTCAAGTGTCTAAATTGCCAAGAAAATGGTCATACTAGGGCTTACTGCAAGTTGCCTCCGGTTTGCGTTGAGTGACGCGAGCTACATTGTTCCGCCCAATGCGACAAAGCAAGACATGACTCGAAAGTTATAAAATGTAGCAATTGCGGTGAAAAAAAAAAAATAACCGCTAACTACAGAGGCTGTCCAGTTTTTTCTATGGTAAGGTAGTCGACTTAAAAATCAAATACTCCTTTTAAGCAGATACAATATCGAGCAATTGCTTATTATCCTTAGTTAGCCCAACGAACAACTCAACATGTTTCATACGCGAATATGGTAAAAACCAATCATATTTCAGTAAAAAGTGACACCGACAACTAAAGATGCAAGAAATGGTACGCATGCAATCTATGATGTTGCAGGCGGTACTTAAGAAATCATGAACTGTTTAAAAATATATTTCTGGAACGCAAACGGCTTACGCAATTTAAAAATTTATTTGGGGTCAATATTAAAGCCTTTATTCATAAAAAATAAAGTTTACTTGAAGTTATTTTTATAAAAAAATTTGACACAAACTCCAAGTAAGTTTCAATTTTTATGAATATGGAAAAATACTGTACTCTGAGGTGAGTACAAGTGACTATATGTGGTCTAATAAATCTAACGAACATACAATTTTAATCCACGGAATTGATATAATATTTTAATTTGCCAATAGGTATATGTATATGATTTAGAACACGTTTCTGATACTCAAATAAAATTTAAATAAAAAAACTATTTTTGGCTGGTTGTCAGAATAAGTGCTAGAAGCAAATCACAAGAATGTGAGAAAAGTACGGTTTTTGCATACCCAAAAAACGTTTCGAATATACACGCATAAGGATTTGATGACTCATTTGTTAATATCCACAGATCCATTTATGTTTTCAAGAGGGAATATTAAGATTTTGAAGATATTTATAAATATATACAAAAAAAGTATCGTCAATGATGAAGAGAGCGTTTCAAATAGTGGCGATGAGCTTTGAAAGGATTTTTTTGCGTGAGTAAATGTTTCATGAAATTCGCATAATTTTTGTAAGATTTATTGCATGTTTTCTATAAAGGACATATAACAGTATAAAGAGTACTTTTTTCAAGAGCGATTATTAGGGGTTTAACAAACCTTTGATTTCACATTTTATTTGTTGAATAACATAGGAAATTTAAGAACATTTGCTTTATGGAACATGAGTGGTAGTCGTGTCCTTGCTCCGATTTTTTGAAAAACTAAAATCTTTCTTAATTAGGATAAATGTAACTGTCCTGCAAAGTTTCAAAAGTCTGTGTCAACTCCTTCAATTTTTGTCGCATCGTTATATGGGAACAAAGCACTGCGTGTCGTAGCCAGCCACTGTCTTAACTAGGGGTACTTTTAGATCTTTGTGGATGTTAGAGTTTTTAATATACCAGGGTGCACCTGTAATTATTCGTTTATTCAGGTTAAGCGTCTATCGAGATGAATGCCGAGATATTTGACCACTGAATGAGGTATAGTTTGGTTATTTATTGGAATAGGAGGACACGAGTCTCTACGCAGAGACTAAATTTTTGTTCGTCGATTTTTTTTCATATGGTCTTGTAAGTATTGAGATGCTACTTTGCTTTCATGAATGCTTAGAAAAGCAGTGTCCGTATGTCCTTGAAATTACCAAATTTACAGTATTGTCGCAGTATTAAAAACTTAAGGTCGAATGACCGTCTTTCGACTCTTTTTTTTATTGTAGGCACAACGCTGTAAATTTAAATTTAAAACCTTGCGTTTACAATTAAATAATGTTTCCAGAATGTTAAAATGATAACCTCAAATTACCGGTTTTAATTTTATTACAACACAGTTAGTATAAATTTATAAACTTTATTATAGTAGTTATAAAATTACAGCAACCCATCCTGAGAACATAGAAAAGTTTCCAATTACAAACATTGCAATATTTTTTTAAAAGGAGACCTCTTCTTAAAATTGGTGTTTTTTTTTAATATATCCATGAAGAGAAATAGGACAACAATATGGAGAGTATTTTGTTTGTACTTTGAGCACTTTTTGTTTCATAAATATGAAAGTAAAAAAAATAAAAAAGATAAAAGCAAATCCAAAAATGTTTATTGTCGTTTATTAAGTATCTAGTACTTAATAAAATTATATAAAATTTGTAACAAAATGCATCAAGCACAAAAAAACGAAAAAAAACAAAATAACTGTTATGTACTCAATTTTGCACCTCTGCATTTTTTGAAGAATTTAATGATAAGAAAAAGTATCATTATTTTTTGATTTTTATTAGTTTTTTTTAAGAAGACATTATTTAAATCGCGTGTGGTAAAAACATTGTGCCAATTTCTGAACAAAAATCAAATAAATACCTAATATTAATAAATAATGAAGAAACTTTCAAAATCCATCGAGGAGAGCATCCGGGCCATGGCTGAAAGAGGCTGTTCTACCCGGGAAATTGGAAAACAACTTAAAGTGAGTCAATCAGTGGTCATAAGGGTACAAAAGCGGTGTTCCGTTGTTAGAGGTCTTAAAAAACTTCTAACTAATGCCGACGCAAGTCTAATGATGGACGGCATGTAGAGCTCTTCGCCACTTTAGTTATATTGTAGCAGTAAAAAAACAAAAACCTGCATTGTCGTAAAAAAATGTAGAGGCTCGGTTAAAATTTGCCAAAGAGTACAAAACTTGGACATTGGACGACTGGAAACGTGTGATCTGGTCAGACGAATGCAAATCCAACCGTTTCCAATCCGATGGTAAACAATATTGCTGGCGCCGACATGGTGAAAAAATTCAAAGGTGCCATGTGAATCAAACTGTGATGCACGGTGGAGGAAACGTCATGGTATGGGGTTGCTTTTCGTGGTGGGACCTTAGACCACTGCAAAAAATTTATAATATAATGAAGAAAGAAGACTATTTGAAGATCTTGCAGACTCATCTTCCCGATTTTGTAGAAGTAATTTTTCAGCAGGATGGTAATCCAAAACACACGTCCAAAATCGTGAAATAATGGCTTGGTGAGCAAAATTTTCAATTAAAGTCCCGACCTCAATCCCATTGAGAATTTGTGGTCAATCGTGAAGACGGTTAGGACAGTATCAATCAGCCCCTACCAATTTGGACGAGCTTTTGCAGCGAATCCAAAATGAATGGAAGAATATTCCAAAAGAAAGTGTATAGACATTGGTGGAGAGTATGCCAAATAGCGTAAATGATGCCTTACAAAATATAGGCCTTTGGACTAAGTATTAAAAACATTCGTATTCAGCAAGATTTTTCAAGTACCTAATACTAAATAAACTACAAAAAAAATTTAATTTGCTTTATTACTTTTATTTCTATGACATAAAAATTGATCAAAGTACAAACTTACTTATTTGTGCACCTGACTGTAAATAATGAAAACAATATTGTTTTGTTAAATAAATGACATTCGGCCCTATTCCCGTTGGCGTTTTAATTTTAATAGTACTTTCTATGTCGTTGTCGTTCTTATCGTCGTTACGTTCCTAAATTCGTATTCTTGAAATATATTGAAGAGATGAAGAAGTGTAATCGAAAACAAAAAGAAAAATTAATAAAGTGTGGCAGCACTGCAATTTTTTGTGTTGTTATTTATGACATTTTTGTAAATTTCTGAAAAGTTTGTTATTTATTTGTAAACTTTAACAAAATAATGCAAGTACTGAATTTTATTTTTCAAGTTGAAGTGATGATGATGACATAATGATATATGTAAATATACATCGGAAGATGATACGACAGAACGTTAACATTTTTGCCGTCCCAGATTCTAAGTACGAAACTCGACTAGTAGCGATCTAACTTCTTCATGGTCGGCGAATACCACCACATTTCCTTTCGGGTTAATTTGTTTGTTTTTCAAAATGTAATAGGTTTGACACCGCTTCCTCCAATGGTGACAATCGCACCTGTTTATAACATTCTTCCTTCCACCCTTCTGTTGCTCTGGAATCAGAGCTTCCTTTTGATTTTGATTTATTTTAATAAAAAAACATTTTAATATTTCTCCTAATTTAGTTTTACTTACTTTATGCCAAACTTCTACATCAAGAACTGTAGGCCCAAACGGATTTAATTTCTCGACAGTTTCGCTTCAAAAATCACTAAAATTAAGGGTTTTATGCCCTTTCGAAAACCCTTAGCTTAAGCGATAGGTTTTTCCATTTAAGAAACTAAAATTTCGAACTTGCTTAATGTACATTTTTTTCATTTTAATTTTTTTACTTGTAGTCGTTTGAATTTCGTTGCCTACAATGATTACGACAGAGAAAGAATCTTTTATTGTCGTTGCTATCTTCGTTTCAAAATAGAGAATACCGATAAATTTACGACGAGTGTCGTTAACACCAACGGTAATGCCAAATGGTCGTTTTTATTTCGTTTTCAACTACAACATCAACGGGAATATGGCCGATTATTTCAACCAAGATTTGCTTTTAATTATTGCAACATATTATTATTATTGTAAACACGGTATTAGAAATTAAAACCGTATTTTTGTATTTACAGTATTGCATTGTTGGGTAGCATTTTTAATTTTACAGTGCACAGTGGGCCAGATTTAAAATATTTTGGAAATAACTCAGCAATTTGTAAAGGATTTGGCATGAGCATAGCAGAGGAATATTTTAGCTTAAGTTTTGACGGTGGGCGCCATCCACTTACCAGGGGTGGCGCTATGTCGTCTCAAAGTTGGGTACCTCAGCCCTGCAAATCCTTTTATAGCTTGGCATTTCTTAAGTTTTTGTTTGATTTTTAAAAGTTATACATGGTTTTAAAAGTCCATTTAATACCTATAAAATGGTGATTGGTGAATGGTAATAAAATTATGTTTTAATATGAGCGAGTTATGAGGTGTAGATTTTTGTAATCACAGTAGTGAGAATCTGAGGTTGCTATTTTGTTTTTACAGTGTTGTCGTGGTACAGTAGTCTTAGAAGTGTCGTAATTTTGTATTCACAGTGTTGTTACATTTTTATTAGGAAGAGTCGGTAATTGCTGTCTGGGTTGTATTGATGTGAAAGATCTGCCATCAAAGTTGGAACAGCGTTGTGCTGATTGCCTTTTTCTGCCTGGGAAAGAATTGGAACCACATTCACACTTGTTGAACCTTTCAAATTACATGAGCAGAGAATAAAAATGTCATTTACAAAATGGCAACATCTGCAGGATCTCGAAAAGTTACTACCTGTAGACTGTCATTATTTTTATGCATTTATATTGTTTGCGTAAAATAAAAGAAATAAAGCACAAGTGGTTAATTTTAAAAATGTATTGATATGAAATCAAGTTTTATTGAATATTTATTCTCAAAATCTTTTGTGTCTGGCACATTGGCGATCCAATCATTAAAAATGTTTTTATAAATTTGCTGAATTGTGAGCAATGGTTAAAAAGAATACCGATAACGGTTTACTCGTTAGAATCTCCCTTGTGTGGGATCTACATAAATCATGAACGGATTAAACTTAAATTTCAGTAGGTATTAACAAATTAGAAAAATCTTACTTAAACATTGCCGGCCACCTTGCATCATCATATTCTGTTGCAATATTGTACATAAACTAAAAGTTATGCTAATACATACATGAAACACCAACCAAATATGGTGTATTGAGTGAATGGAAATTCCGGATTCGAATAAATTCTACCTTTAAAAACCAGAGGAGCGACTTCTGTGCGACTCTTTCTGAAACATTTTATTTTTCTTACAGAGTTTTTTTTTTAAATGCAAATATTATTGCACCTTCCGTGGATGCTAAGAAGCGAGATATACACACCTGATCAAAATAATAGATACGCTAGTTGTTACTTTTCTTAAGCCATGATTTTTTATCCTTCGGCTTACTACAATTTCTTAATATTTTAGAAACATATCCGCCAACACTAAATATGGCAAGCGTAAATAAATATTAAGTACCGTTATAAAAAACAAATTATTTGTATTGTTCAAGTCAAAATTTGTTTGATCAAAATAATAGATACACTTGAAATTTTGAATTTGTGTTTATTCATAAATAAAACGAAATTTTTTTATAATAGTTCTAAGGAATGTGGTAAGTAATCCCTGTTAGAAAAAAAATTATTTTTATGTATCCTTAAATTATTGTATAGATGGGTCGAAATATTTACTGTACTAAAGAAGAACAGAGAGCTGGTGTTTAACTGTAAAAATGGAAAATCTCTACGAGAGATTGCTTGTTTCAACAAATCACTTCATTCAGAAACACTATAGCAGTAGATAGATAGTGGTTGGCCTCCAAAAACCACGGCGACATTGATCATAATATTCATTGCCTCAATTTCAAACAAAAGACCCATTCAAGTCATCAAGACAGATTTCTGCAGGAATTGGAAATTATGTTAGCGCTCCTATAGTTCGGCGACGCTTTCGGAAGGAAGGGTAGCTAGAAAAGTTCCTTGAATGATAAAAAATATTTGGAAAATAGGTTACAATTTGCAAAAAATTATAAATACTTGTAAAATAGAGAGGATTTTCGGAAGCCTTCTAAAGATTTTTCCACGCTATATCAAAACCGTTAGTCTTTCGCATTAAATGGCATATACGCTCAATATTACTAGTACGCGTGCTATTCACGCGCGGTAAACCAATCCCTAAAAGTTGGCCACAAATGTAAGCCCCTTCAAACGTGGTAAGGTAGTAAAGTTAAATTACGACCTAAATTATCACCTCTGCCCTGGTAGGGAACTGCTAAATTAACAGACTTGCGGTCTGAATCTTTTATCTGAATATTTACCTAAGCCAGTAATACGCGTTATAAGTAATGCGATAATTTTTCATCACTATACTTATTTCATCAGAACCATCGTCTTCAGACTTACTGTCTTTCGAAGCTGTAGAAGTCCGAGGAAATTCTAAGCACTGCTTATATATTAACTTTACTTTGTCCCATAAATTTCTTAATTCTTCACTGTGAACTTCTAAAATATAAATTGTATGACCCTCATCTTTCATATCGGAAAAAAGAGCATCAAATTTATTTAGAGCATCAGAAGCTCTAATAAATTTATCCAAATAAACTAAATATTAGTAGATTTTAACAAAATTGTTTTCTAGATCCAATAAAATATATATATTTATCTTTAAACAAGTTTAAATTTAAATAAAAATTTAATTAAAGAAAAGACATTTTTTTTTCAACGGAAAAAAGTCTAACTGACTGACCGCAGAAACTATAGAGTGTATTGTTCAATAAAGAAGAAAAACAAAAACAACAACTTATTTAATATGTGTGTATGTAATATTAGTGAAAAAAAAAACAACCACCAAATATAAAAACAGCAACACAGTTTCTTGGATTTTCGGATAAATATTTATTCTTTTATAAAATTTAATATCACTATACCTCTGCGATGGGTAGTCATCTTGTCGCGATGCAGAGGCTTAAGTGCAAATCATGAGGCCATGCTGGTAGGGTCACCTATGCCCACGATCCAAGAACTACCCAGTGTGTGATAGCGTCTGTTTCTCCTGTGGGGCGGATATCAGATACCGTGCACGGAGTGTTTCTCCTTTAATTGAGACTGGGCACTCTGTTAGGGTATGTCTGTTTTTTTAGTGTCCACTGTCCAAATTCTACCAGCGTCTGTAACCCATGTTGGGCGGCTTGGTGGTCTGGATGGGTGTCAGACAGCTATTAAATTACATGGTAGTATGCATAAAATGCAAAACCCCCTTCCAAAATAAAAGTCAAAAAGAAAAAGTGCCCAATCCATGTATCCGGTCGAAGGCCTCATAATTTCCGGAGACCCTATTCCCGCTTCGTCGATTCCAGGTCGCGGTGAATCGAACCCATCTGGATCCCGGTTAGTCTGGTTGGAACGCCAGGCCAGGATAATCTCCTAACGAGTGGTACCGCACAAAACGCAGGAGGTGGCTGTGGACAACCAGAACCATCCAAATACACAAATGAGACAGCAAAGTGCCTCTGGACACTACTCCGAGCACTTCAAAAGCTGCAAAGATCCGTGTAACTAAGGCTAAAACCCCTGTCAAGGGCGCTGTAAGCATATCAGCTGCAATTGCCCCAGCTGATGTGAGCAGAGTAACTGCGAACAAGATTTCGGGTTCCACTGTCTCACCTCCCCCAGCCAGTGGAGGAACCGCGAATTAGTCTTCGGGTTCCGAAGCTGTGCTGCCTGCCACAGAAGGCAATACAACTAGAAGGGTCTTTTGAAACGGCGAGTAGACGAAAAATGTGTTGGCCAACTAGGTAAAAATCCAGTTGAGTCCCTTACAAAGAAGAAATCAACCTCGCTACAATGGGCTAGATCTATACTGGCTGCACCGCATGTACCTTCATCTTCGTCCACTGACGCACCTAAGTGACAGAGGTCGGAGGAGGAGGCGCATGCGAAAAGTCAACAGCCGTCACAAAGCGTCAGAAATACAAGTCGACAGAAGATTCAGCGAGGTCGCTAAAGGCAACCTCGTATGTGCTGTCCCATGCAAACTGGGAGGTGGTACGCAAGAAACTGATGAGAGTGTTCTGGAAAGTTCTCAAGGAGAATCCAGGGCCCTCTCCTCAGTGTAATGACGCAGGTTCCGAGGGCGTGTTAAACTAATGACCTGTTCAAACGAGCGATCAGCCATGCTTCTGAAGCTGGCTGTCGCTATTTTGGAAGGCCTTTGGGAAGGCGCTAGGCTCGACGTGGTCTCTCTTGATGAGATTCCCCGCCGACCTAGAGCCACGGCACGGATACCCGACGAGCCATTCATAGCTCAGGAGATTATGGATCTCATTCAGATAGGCAATCCTGAGCTACCATCCAATGATTGGAAGCCAAAATTTCCGAACCTGAAGGTTCATCCAGACGGATAACAGTCTTGCTGAATCGGGAGTCCCTGGCGCCGCTTCGAGAGAGACGTGGGAGGATCTACTATGGTTTTGAGACGATCATCCTACGTGTCTACCGAGGGACGACAGGGAGGACTAGATTAAGGTAGATGATGATCCTTCTCCGGTCGTGGCAAACGATGAGACTGCTAGTCTAAGCTCTCATGAGGACACACTCTCAAAATCTGAGTTCGTGGGTGAGTTCTTTGAGAGGATGGACGAGGCAGTTGACGAGGACGCCCTTTTGGACTCTGATCGAGAGGACGTCGACGTGTCAATTGTACATGCCACAGGAGATGGTGACGCAAGTCAATCTTCATCACTCTAAAGCAGCTTCGGCTGCACTGCTCCTCCGCCTGATAGAGGGGAAGAACTAGTTTTATCCCAAGAACGCTGACTACATAAAGGCAGGATTTGCGGGCTTGGTGCAAAAGGCTTTAAGCTTCTGCACACGAATGGTCCAGGTAAGATCAGATCGTGTATAGTGGCTAAAAGCGACTTGAATATCTGCGTTCTGTCTGATTTCAGTGATAAAGATACGGTAGCAGGACCCTGGGACGGGAAACCCCAGCGAAACAGAAGTAAAACTAACTGGTAGCAACAGCAATCTATTCTCTCAAACTTTCTTTCGAGCCGTCCGGCAGGGTGTCGATGTCGCAGTGGGTGCCCTAACAAATGCATTCGAATTAGCGACGTCGGAACCATGTAGATTCAATATATGCCGTGGCAGGTTGCAAGCCACGGTGGAACTCCGACAGCGGAAGCTCGTAAAACCTCCCGCAAACTTTTCAATGAGCCAAAAAGACTGGGTAACTGGTCAACATACAAGGCCTCAGTAAACAGATTTAAAAACCTCATAAGAAATGCGAAAACGACGTCATGGAGATCCTTCTGCAGCGGCGGAGAAGGGTCTTCTGAGACAAGCCGGATTTGTAAAATCTTATCAGTTTCGCAAGTTGTGCCGAGTTTCATTAAGAAACCATGTGGCAACTGGACAATTGACCCTTGAGGTACTTATGGACACACATTTCTTTAGTTGTACTCCCCTAACAGGGGAGCACTTGACATGCTCAGATTGCTTCTCGCGAGCACCAATCTCTATTAATAGGGAAGAACTCTTGTGGGCACTAAAGAGCTTTGACCAGTTCAAATTCCCGGGTCCAGATGGCATTATACCTGCTGACCTTCAGCATAATGCGGACATTATAATACCACGGCTAATCCGAATATATACAGCATGTCTGTCATGCACGTATATTCCGGAACTGTGGACCAGGTGTTCCGTTGTTTTCATCCCTAAAGGAGGAAAAACATCGCACACCTCACCGAAGTATTTCAGATCTATTAGCCTGTCATCCTTTCTTCTGAAAACACTGGAACGGATAATTGATCTTCATATAAGAACAACGATTAATCCGAACCGACTCTCAACATATACCAAAGACAAATCGGTTGAAACCGCACTGCATATGCTCGTAGGATACATTGAAAAATCTCTAGAGCATAAGAAATATGCATTGGTAGCGCTCCTTGATATAGAAGGAGCGTTAAACAACGTGAAACCAGAGACCATCATTTGGGCTCTGGAGAGACTGGACGTAAATCAGTCAATTATTAGCTTCATTTCGAATTTGCTGACCTATAGAGTCATCATATCCAATATGGGGCGAGCTATTGTCTGCAGGGCTGTCACCTCTTCCTTGGAACCTCGCCATAAATTCATGGCTCACGGTGTAGGACTCCATGATGTTCACAACTGTAGCATATGCGGATTATGTTGCAGTAGCTGTCAGGAAGACACCTGGACACTCTATCGCGACGTTTGCAATCGCTTAGACAAATTAGTAAGTGGAGCACTGGGGGAGGCGTCTTCATCCCTCGTTTTCAAATAAGGATCAGGTTTAGGCTGCAAAACCAATGCAGCACTGTTCAGGCACACGCTAGGAGATTAACTGCCAGTTCCACGATGTCGATCGCTCGCACTAATACATTTAAAACAAAAACAAATTCAAACATTTTGTTTTTGTTTTAAATGTATTTGTGCTAACGATCGGCATCGTGGGACAGGCAGTAAATCTTCCGTACAATGACTTCTGTAGAAGTTGTAAAGACGAGGAGGAGGAAGAGTCGGTGAAGCACCTCCTCTGTCACTGCTTAGCCCTATCCACATAAAGGGCGGCGCTGCTTGGCAGCCCGATACTGCAAGACCTTGCAACCTATCGGGTTGGGATATTAAAAGGATAAATTTATTTATCCGTATTTCTGGATGGTTTTTGCACCTAACCTAAAGTGTGGATATGCAGGTATCTTCCAGCTCATCCCTCTTTCGGGCGTCACAACGGGACCACAAGGACACAAGTGAGTCGGTTCTCCTCTACACGGAGCCGGCGGCCCGTGCTACCTAACCTAATATCACTACATAACTTTTGCCTTTTTTAATTTATGTTTAGTTTTTCTTATAATTAGTCCGACCGAATAAAATAAAAACACACGGATAAGTAAATGCATATCACAAAACAATTTGCAAATGTAAATATTAAGGCAATTATTAAATGATCAATCACAATTGTAGTATTCTTTGTATAAGTATATGTTCATATATTTGTACATTCTCTTGTTTAATAAGAAAACAACCACTTTTACAATTAAGGAATTTATTTCTATCACACAGCAAAAGCAAATTATTACGCCTCTTTTAAATACTATTCCAATAAATTTAATAGTAGATGAAGATGGCGATCCTTTGCAAAACAAAAAACAAATTAATTTATTAAAGGTTCTTTTTTATATCCAAATATCCAGTTCGAAGCACCGGATATTTGCGTGAAATAAAAAAAATGAGACACAAGTGGTTAATTTTAAAAATGTATTGAGATAAAATCAACTTTTATTGAATATTACCTTTATTCTCAAAATGTGTGACACAATGGCGATGCAATCAACAATAATGTTTTTATAAATTTGCCGAATTGCGAGCAATGGTTAAAGAAAATACCGTTAACGGATTATTCGTTAGAATCTACATATATAGAACCTCTCTCACAGGGTGCATAAAAAATGGATCTATATAAATCCTGAAAGGCCTACAAAAATAAATTAAAGTATTAGAAAAATCTTAATTTAACAACATATTGAATATTTAAGTTTTATTTGTCCAACTATTTATTAACATGCAGATGAAGTTTTGAAGTCAAGCATAAGTTCGTTTTATTCTAAGTTGAAAAAATATTTTTATTTCAAATTAGGTGATTAATTAAAAAAATGAGAAAATTTTATCTTAGACACTAGCATAAAGTAATGCATTGTTTAAATAAATAATTAAACAAATTTTTTTTTTTGTTTAAAAAAAATTTTTTTTTTGTTTAAAAAAAAATTTGTCGGTGTGTTTAAATTGAAATTTAAAAATCTTCCTTAAAAATTTGCTTCTCATGTAAATTATATTTCTGTCTTTTTGCATTTTAGCTAACGATGTATTCAATAAATTTCCCTGATGTTAAAAAAACTGCCAACGAAAAATCGGAAGAGTGAAGAGAATAATCAAATAATAACATTTATATAAATTTAATACTTAAGATAAAGAAATTCTATCTATAAGAAACTACAGAAAACAAATAAATAATAAAAGAAATTAAAAAAAAAAAATAAAATTTGGTGCTACTTATTGTAATTGACAACCGTTATATTTGATGGTTAAAGAACGAGAGTTAATTTATTTTAGGAGTACATAATTTTGAAGCTAATAAGGCCTAAAGTGTTTTTATGTAAATAAAAAACGAGTTGTATTACATATTTCCCCAACGTTTCGTGAATTTTATGTTCACTTTCTCAAGGGGTCGTCTATTTAATTAAAAAAGAAAAAGAAAATTTCAACACAGTTACAATTTAAAATTTTTGTTTAAGAAAATTACGAAAACTTACAATATGAACTTGGATTACATTAGTATTAATGACAATACTTTTACAAATAACAATAACAAACAAATAAACATGAATTTTTCCACATACAAACTGTGTCCTCTTTGATGTTCATTGTTTTGTTTATGTTTTGCTGGATTCTCAAGCTTTCTATTGTTCTTTCATTAGTCACTTTATCCAGTATTTTTATATTGTCGAAATCAGGTGTATGTTTTGTTTCTGATATATGTTGTGATAATGCCGTACTTTCCTTGTTTTTATTTACATAGGCTTTGTGCTCATTTATTCTTGTCTCCAAACTTCTCTTTGTTGTTCCAATGTAAACAAGATCGCAGTTGTTGCTGTTGTCTCCTTTACAAGGGATTTCCTAAACTACATTGTTTTGTTGTAGCATCTCTATTGGTGTTTTTGTTTTTGTAAATATTACATTTAATGTTTTGTTTGGCTTGTAAGCAAAGCATATATCATTTTTCTTTATTGTTGTTTTTATATTCTTAATGTCGGTAAGGCCAGGTATGCATATTACACTGTAAAAACGTTTATCTTTATTAGAGTTGCCTTCTTTGTTACTTTGTATGGGTTTGTAGGATGATATTAACGACTTTATTAATTTTATAGGGAAGCTGTTATTTGTTAATATTTTGGTGATTTTTTGTATATTTTGTGTATGGAACTTTTGGTCGCTAATGTCAAGTACTCTTTGTATGAAGTTTTTTGCAGTATTTAGTATTTGAGATTTAGGCTGAGTTGCACTAAAGTTGATAATTCTGCCTGATGATATCTCTTTTGCATACCAGTCAAAAGTTATTTGGTTTCCATCTCTATAAATAGTAGTATCAAGGTATGCTATTTTTCTATTTTCCTCCACTTCGATGGTGAATTGAATTTTCGTGTGATATTTATTTAGTGTGTTGAGTATTTCATCTTTGTCGTGAATGTTGATAATAGCTAAAATATCGTCTACGTATTTAGCGACGTATTTTATGTAAATGTTGTTGTTCTTTAATTCAGTCAATGCTACGTCCAATAAGTTATCTAATACAATATCAGCAATTGTGGGAGAGAGCGGTTTTCCCATGGGCATACTTTATTGTTGTATATGAAATAATTATTTTCATATAGGCAAAACTTTAATATGGTTAGAAATTTTGACCGTGGTATCCTTGTATGCGATTTAATTAAGTCCCATTTGTCCATTATGTTGTTAATGGCAGTGTGAATTGGAATATTCGTAAAAAGGGAGATTACGTCGAAGGATACTAGAGTGTCATTAGTATCAAGTTTTGTTTTTTTTAGCTGTTGTTTTATTTAAAATGAGTTTCTTATGTTGTATTTATCAGATATTATGTTTTTAAGTATTGTTTCTACGTATTTGCTTAAATTACAACAAGGAACTTAAACCGATAATACTATGGTACGAAGTGGCTGTTGAATGTGGAAAACTAATTCCGTTGTGTCTTATTTGAAATAAACCACACGAAACCGATGTTAATTATAAGAACGTTTATTAAAGACTTAAGACATATAAAAAGAATAATAAAGAGCAACCAATACTACAAAACAAAATATGTAGAGTTGAATTTTTTCATACAAATAACCGCATTGTAAAACCGATTATTTATTAACTTTAATATTAAGTCAAATTCATATTTTAACACTCCTCCTCAATGCGATTATTTTTACATTAAACCCAAATCTTTTACAAATTTTTCATGTTTTAATTTTGACAAATTTTTTGTTAATACATCAGCTATCAGTTGGTATATACTTTAATTCAATTACTTTTTTGCAAACCAATTCTCTGACAAAATGATATCTAATATCTATATGTTTACTTCGGGAGTGATATATAGGATTCTTAGCAAGTTGTTGTGCGCTCAAGTTATCGCCATAAACTTCAATTGCTTGTTGCTGATCATGGACACCGATTTCTTCAAGTAAACTTTTCAAATACGCTGCTTCTTTTGCCGCTGTTGTTAAAGCAATGTACTCCGCCTCCGTACTGCTCAAGGCTACACAGTTTTGCCTTTTTGAAGACCACGAGAAAGCACCACCACCCAGTATAAATGCATACCCAGAATAAGTTTTGCGATCAAACGCATTGCTGCCCCAATCGGCATCTACATAGCCAGATATACTTTTTCCAGTACGTTTATACACCAACTTCAAATCTATAGTACTTGCCAAATATCGCAAAATATGTTTAATTCCTGCATCATGTTCCTTGTGCGGATTCATATTACGCTGCGCCAGCTTCGATACCGAATGTAAGATGTCTGGTCTTGAACACATAGCCAGATACATTAGTCCGCCAATGGATGTTTGATATGAAGTGAGATCTACTTTGACACAATTTTCATTTTCACATACAATCTGAAAACCGGCATCTAATGGCGTTGACGCGGAACGGCAGTTTTCCATGTTGTGCTGTTTTAACAATTCCTTTATATAATTTGACTGACACACAGTTATTGTCCCAAGTTCGCCATCTCTTTCAATTTGCATTCCCAGGAAGAAATTAAGCTGTCCCTTGTCGATACAATCAAAATTGTTACAAATGTATTCCTTAATGTTTATCATTATCTTCTTGTCTTGACAACCAATAATCAAGTCATCGACGTACACAGCTACTAAACATAATTTTCCTTCAGATATCATCTTGTACAAACACGGCTCATTTTTACATGGTGTGAAACCATATTCTTGAAGTACTTCACGAAGCTTTGAGTTCCATTCACGACCTGATTGTTTTAGGCCATATATCGCCTTGTTTAACTTTAAAACGTAATCTGGATGTTTTTTACTTACAAACTTTTCCGGCTGCTTCATATATACTTCTTCGGACAGATCACTATTAAGATATGCCGTACATACATCCATTTGATGCAAATATAATTTTATTTCTGCTGCAAGGCCAAATATCATACGTATCGTTTCATACCTGATGACTGGTGAAAATGTTTCCGTATAATTTACACCCAGCTGTTGACTGCAACCCTTTGTGACCAAACGCGATTTAAATTTCTCGATTTCACCATTCTTATTGCGCTTCACGTTGAACACCCATTTCGAACCAATCGCCCTTTTTCCTTCTGGAAGTTTTACTAATGACCAAGTACTATTTGCAATTAGTGCATCATATTCATTTTGTATTGACTGTTTCCATTTTGACGATAAAATACTATTTTCTGCTTCTTCAACTGTTTGTTTTTTATTGAATTTAAAACGTTGCGCAACTTTTTAGGCCGGCCAGGCCTTCCAGAACGTTCTATCTTCGGTCTGCCAACTTTCATAACACTCTCCTCCTTATTAGGAATTTGGATGTGTTTGTTGCAATCACGGAATTCTTCACTACTGGAAACTTCATCAAAACCAAAAAATTCTTCATCGCTTAAACACTCTTCTGTATTGTTTTTATTATTTTCTTCAATATCTTTATTGTTTGCCAAAACATCAGTCATATCAACAGTGTCTCTTGCATCTACAGTTACAGGTTCGATAAACATTACATCACGTTTTTCCACTACTATACGCTTTTCAGCATCATATAAACGATAAGCCTTAGATGTTAAAGAGTAACCCACCATTTTGTACTCAATTCCTTTTGGTTGGAATTTATTATGTGCCGTCTTATTTAAAGCTACAGCTACAGAACCAAATATACGCAAATGTTTAACTGTTGGTTTCTTTCCGGTAAAAATTTCAATTGGTGTAACGTCTCCTATAATTTTTGTAGGTGATCGGTTTCGAATATAAACAGCAGTAGATACAGCTTCTGCCCACAACGATTTACTTAAACCAGACTGTAGTAACATTGCACGAGCCATCTCTACAATTGTTCGGTTAGCACGCTCTGCCACACCATTTTGTTGGGGCGTATGCGGAACTGTCAACTCCCGAACTATACCATTCGCTTGCAAATACTCATTAAATTGTCTATTGATGAATTCTCCGCCATTGTCGCTTCTCAAAATTTTAATTTTTCTTGACGTTTGGCGTTCAATCATTTCCTTAAATATTTTAAATTTTTCAAACACTTCATCTTTACGTTTCAGAAATATACAAATACGCGTCGCGATTTATCATCGATAAAAGTTAAAAAATATTGTGCACCACCGAGGGATTTTGTTTTAAACGGACCACACACATCCGAGTGGATTTTGTCAAGGATTTCTTTTGAGCGCGTTTCACTCTTCTCAAACGGCTTTACATGTATTTTGGTTTTCATACATATTTTACACGGGTCATGTCTGGTAAATTTCACATCTTCAATACCGCAAACCATATTTTTACTTTTCAGTTCTTGTAAACTACCATAATTTAAATGACCGAAACGTTCGTGCCACTTTATTGGCTTTTCATTTACCGCGTTTAAACACTGTTCATAATTGCAATTAATTAAAAATAAATTATGTTTCTTTGTCGCCTTAAACATCACACGATTATATTTATCTTTTATTTCAGCGTTATTTCTATTAAATGCCACTTCATAACCTTTGTCACATAATCTGCCTACAGACACAAAATTCCCCTTCATTGTTGGTACATACAAAACATTTTGCAGAATTACTCTGCAGTTTTTAACATCTATTTTAATTTTTTTTTTTTTTTTTTTTTTTTTTTTTTTTATTTTTTTTTAATAAAAGTCTTTATTTACAAGTTTAAAATATAAAAGGTACAGAGGTATGAGATTTTACTATAAGTACTACAACAATAAGAGTCTTATAATTAAATTTACAAAACTAATAACAATAAATATACAGCCTTAAGGAAAATAGCTCACAAAAACCTTTTTGATCTCTATGGAAGTTATAAAGAAATTTGTTTGGATAATCACTAATACATTCATTCTTAACGAACGAATCTTAGTGATTACCTTGTAAATTCCTTATTGATTCAAAGTTTGACAGTCTGCATTTTTCATTAAATGTCAGTGTCAGTTCTCTAGTGAAATCGTTTATCATCTTGTGTCCAAAGTTACTGTGAAGTAAATTTGTCGGATACCTACGAGGAAGATTATGAATTATTTTCAAATTCTTGTTTTGTATAATCTGAAGCTTTTTGGTATGAGTTTTCGCAGTTTTATGAAACCATACTTGACAGCTGTAACTCATAATTGGTCGAATGCACATTTTATATAACAATATTTTGTTTTTCATATTCAATTTAGATCTTCTGTTGAGTATGGGAAACAATGCCCGACCACACTTTATAGCTTTTTCACAAATTTGGTTGACATGTTGCTTAAATGTTAGTTTTTTATCCATTATAATGCCCAAATACTTGATTTCTGACTTTATAGGTATAACATTCCCACGGCACAACATAGATTGAGAAGGTATGCGTTTTGGCGACTTATTATATGGAAAAATAATGGCCTGTGTTTTATCATCATTGACCTTTATTTTCCATTTATTAAAATATTTTTGGCTTGAATTTAAGCTCTCTTGCATTTTCCTAACTAATGAATTAGATACCTTACCGCTGCAAATGAAAGCACTATCGTCTGCATAAAATGCTGCTTCCTGATTCCTGCGTAGAGTGATATCTGACGTATATAACGAATAAAGCGTAGGTGACAAAACGGAACCTTGCGGTAGACCTGCGAGTATATGTTTTTCATCTGATGAGATGCGCTCCACGAAAACTACAAATGAACGTTGGTCTAAAAAGCTTTGTATGATTTTTTGTAAATATAAAGGAAAACTAAAAGAGTTAAGTTTATACAATAGGCCATTATGCCATACTGTATCGAAAGCCTTTTCAATGTCAAGAAATATAATACCTGTACTTCTACGATTTCTTTTATTATTCTCAATAATATTAACCACTCGTTTGATTTGATGTACCGTAGAGTGCTCTCTTCGGAATCCAAACTGCTGCTGATGTATAATGTTATTCTGTTCTGAGAACTCTACGATTCTTTTGTGGATTATTTTTTCAAAGACTTTATCCAACAAGCTCAAAATGCTTATTGGCCTATAGCTGGAAGGCAATTTAGGATCTTTTCCAGTTTTGAAAATAGGTATAACTCTGGCCTTTTTAAATATCATGGGGAAATGACCATTTCTCAAGCAGTAATTAAATAGTTTGCTCAAAGTTTCAAAAAAGTAATCGGGCATATTTTTTAAAATAATGCTGTTAATTCCGTCTAAACCTGGGGCTTTGTTATTTTTTAAACAAAAAACAAATGTCTTTACCTCTACTGCATCTGTGAATTCAAAATTGTCACTGTCAGCGAGATTTACATTGTTAAGTTCCTGCACATAATTTAGAACCACATTATCTAAAGGTGATGAATTGTTGTTGGTGATATTATTGTTGCATCTAAAAACTTCCGCAATGGCATTTGCTTTTGCTTCACCGGTACTTAAAAATTCCCCATTTATATTTAGATCGGGGATTGCAGAATTTCTACCTTTTAAAGCTTTTGTTAGTTTCCAAAACTTTTTAGAGCCGGAAGGCAGTTTGGAAATGAATTTAGCCCACGCTTCATTTCTATCCCTTTTCAAATGAAAATCAATTAATTGATTCAACTGTTTTAAAATGCTGATTAGTTGAGTTCTGTAAGTAGGATCTCTACATCTTTTAAGTTTACGGTTATACTTGTTCCTCTGAGTAATCAGCATTTTAGACGTATTTGAAATTTCCCTCTGCCAAGGATTTTTCTGGCCAATTGGAATCTTGGAAAAGGCTTCTTTAACTATACTAACTAATTTATTTAATGACGAATCTAGGTTTATATTGTTAAGCTCTATTTGTCCGATATTATGATTCTTAATTTCATTCTCGACCCAGTATTTAATTGCTGGCCAATCAGCCTGATTATACAACGGAACTGTAACAAAGTGATTTTGTGGTGTTCCAAAAATGTAACAAGATATTGGGGTGTGATCAGACTGTAAAATATTTGGATGTGACTGTAACTGCGAAAATGAAATGTTAGAGTTAGTAAGTAAAATATCAACCGTGGATGGTTGGACTGGAATTATATTTTGGCCGAATCTAGTATGTGTATCCGGATGATATACATAATAACTTGAACTTAAGTGATGTCTGTACAGTTCTTTGCCAGCTGAATTGTTTGAAATACAATTCCAACTCACATGTTGTGCATTCAAATCACCAAAAATAAAATAGTCACTAAACGAATTGGTAAGAAGTTCTAAGTCAGTTTTAAAATTAGAAGTGTAAACAGGATTATAAGCAGAGATAAAACTTACGGGACGTCCACTTATTTTAACTTCCACAGAGATATTTTCTATGGTTATTGTTTTAATCTTTGGTAACAACTTATGATCTATGTAATTTTTAACCGCTATAAGCACACCCCCACCATGTGTTTGACGGTCTTCTCTGTATATTTTGTAGCCTCCAAATTTTAACCTATGATACGGCTTCAGGAACGTTTCGTTAAGAAGTAAAATATCAATATTTTGCTCATGGAGAACTTTTTCGAGCTGTGCAGCTGCTGAATCAGTTTTTATGCCTTGAGCATTCCAGTGCATAACGTATACATTTTGACTACCCATGATTTTATATAGCATGCTTGAGCATCATGCCAAGCACTCTTAATTTGTCAAATTTATTTCGACATTTTTCTAGTGCATCCACAGCACTAAAGAAGATTTCTAACAGTCTCTCGTTAGATAAGTCATCATCGTTGTTGCTGTCGCGGGGTCTGTTTTTCGAAACCTCAGAGTACAAACTTTTCCTTTGGAAGGTGTGCTCTCGTGAATCAGTTGGTTGACTCTGACTTGACAGGTGTGGGAACTCAGTCTCATCATACACATGATTAATTCTCGACTTGTTGAAATTATGTCTAGACTTAGAAGTTAATCGTAGGCGCATTTCTAAATAATCTTTACGGCAAGGGCATTTAGGATCGTCGGACCTGTGATTCGAGTTTCTTAAGTTCTTTTGGCTACAGTTGTGGCATTTATAAACAACATTACTCCCTTGAGTGTTTTTGGCCAATACACACTCAGTCTGGTCGTGATTGCCAGCACAAACTGCGCAGACGATAACTCTATTGCAGTTTTTAGCTCCATGTCCGTACATAGAGCACTTCGTACATTGCGTAGGCCCTTTATTCCCTTTAAGAGGTCTTCTCCAATAAACAGCAATATTGCAAAAGTACTTTATTTTCATAATATCATTTTTTGACACTTCTTGTTTGTTAAACTCAATCAAGTATATAGCGTCATCAGCTGTAGTCCTTTTGGTTACGATTTCTTTGACACTTACTGGGTTTATGTTGTGCATTTTAATCAATTCCTCCTTTAAAAGTTTTGCATCTGTTCTTGGCAAACCAAATAACACTAACTTAAAGTGCTTTACGTCTTTAACTTCGTGTGTATAAAAACTGTACTTCAGTTCACTCAGCTTTTTTAACGCAGCTTCATACAGGACCATTGTATTGCATGTAACCTTAGTTCCAATTGTCATTCTCTTGAAGAAGTACTCCTCACCAAGTATTTCCCAAACTTTTGAGAAACTGTGACACGAGTCTACCACTATTGGTGGAACCCTTTCTTTGACGGCTCTTGCCTCTTCTTCTTCTTCATTTGCTAGCAAATGAAACCTGTTACTAGGGCCAGGATCAATCCTTATCGTCTTAAATTTGGGACTATTCCCAAAGTATTCTCGCTTCTGGCTAGCCATATTGGAAGCGATTTAAAGGAAAAATTAAATTTTAAAGAAAAATCACACACGAGCAAAAAATAACACGTTGTTTACAACTCAAGGCAATGTTGCCAGATGATCTATTTTAATTTCTCCTATTCCTTCTGCTTTAATACAATTCTCTCCTGCTAAATGAATGTTTTCAACGTGTTTTTTCATGCTTACAAAAAACATTTTTTTTGAACACATATGCGCGGTTGCGCCGCTGTCTAGACACCACGACAAATCAGTAATAACATTCATATCAGATGCAGCTAGCACAGTAAATTGTTGTTCAGCTTTAGTACACTCAACTTTCTTGTTTGTGTTAGTGTAACAGTTTGCTGCATAGTGACCACGCTTACCACATTTAAAACATTTGAAATTGGGTTTTCCCCTTTTGTTGTCATTCTTCTTTACACTGTTGTCTGTAACATTATAAAAACGATTTCTTGCTACATATGCCTGTGTTTCTCCATTTTCTCTTACATTGTTTTGTGTTTTTCTTTCTGCTTCTTCTAGAAGCTTTACTTTTAACACTTGGAATTCTGGTAACGTATCCCTCGTTTCCATAGCAACAACAAACTGCTCATGGCATTTGGGCAGGCTGGACAACGAAATGATTACTATTAATTCATCCTGAAGTTCAATTCCAACTTCTGCCAATTTGTCTACAGCATTAGAAAATTCGTTTAGGAAACTAGACATGTCCTCACTGTCTGACATACGAAAATTTAATAGTTTCTTATACAGGGTCACTTTTCTCACCGGACCGCTTGGACGATGAACACTCTCCAGTTTGTCCCACGCCTCGTTTTATGTTTTGCAATGTTTTAGATGGTTTAATTGCGATGGCTTTACACTAAGTGTAATTGTGGCCAGCGCTTTTTCATCTAACTGGTCCCATTCTTCCACTTTGGCAGCATCATCTCTCTTTGATTTACCACACGCGACATTCCACATGCCCGAGTGTATTAAAACACTTCTCATTTGGATGCACCAGGCGTCGAAATTCTTTTCATCCAGTTTCTCAATCTGGTATAACGAATTGATAATTATAACTTTTTTTTCACGATTTGTCTATTTAATTTAATGCGCTGGGCCCATAACCTGTTGAATGTGGAAAACTAATTCCGTTGAGTCTTATTTGAAATAAACCACACGAAACCGATGTTAATTATAAGAACGTTTATTAAAGACTAGACATATAAAAAGAATAATAAAGAGCAACCAATACTACAAAACAAAATATGTAGAGTTGAATTTTTTCATACAAATAACCGCATTGTAAAACCGATTATTTATTAACTTTAATATTAAGTCAAATTCATATTTTAACAGTGGCATGTCGGCTTTGTGAATTTTCGGTAGCCCATAAAATCTCGCAGCTGTTGCAGCTGAGCAGGTAAGTGAACGTTTTTGCTAGTTATCTATATATTATTTTTTATGCAGCTCAGTTATTATGTTGTTATTAGTTTTTACTAATTTGGTGGTGGGATCTGTCCTCGTAATTCGATATGTGTTTTTGTCTTCCAGTCTTTCATTTATCTCTATTTCTACATGTACATTTCTATATACTTTTACATATGTTACCATATAAAGACAATATTAGTGTTATTAATTTAGCGTTTTATATAACATCCCCCCCTTAATATTGAGTCCATTCAATTTATTAAAATAAAATATAGATCAATCCAATAGCCGCTTGGGGATTTTACGTTGCCTCTCCGATCGTCTCAATTGTGTTTCATCTTCTGCTTGAGCCTGGGTCTCTTGCGGTTGTGGGATGACTTCTCTTATTTTCTTTTGTACAACTGAGTGGGGTATGCCAAGATTCACTACTGGTTCCTCTACATGTGGTGTTGGGTCGGAATGTATTTCTTCAGGCCGTTGTGTGCTAGCATTAACCTCAATTTTTCTCATTTGGTCAACGTGTCTTTTCCATGTACGATATTCTCCTCTACAACACCAAATTGCCATTTATTTTTGGAGATGTAATCTCTTACTGATACTCTGTCACCTACAGAAAATTTATTTGTTGTTAAAGGCAGCTGCTTGTTGACATCATTTCTTGGTAGTATAAGGTCAAGGCGCGATTGTATCTGTCGACCTAGCATTAACATTGATGGTGGTTTACCGGTGCTCGGGTGAATTGCTCGTCTGTATGCCAATAAAATTTTCGCAACTCCGCGCTCATTGTATTTGGAGTACATTTTGCTGCTAATTTGGATTTAATTGTCTGCACACACCTTTCGACTTGCCCATTAGTTGCGGGATGGTATGGGGCTCCCTGTTTGGGTGTAATCCCGTTTATTTTAAGAAAATTTTGAAATTCTATTGAATTAAATTGGGTCCCGTGATCGCTCACAAATATATTGGGAATGCCGAATTGAGAAAATATTTCATGACACTTTTTTGTTGTTTATGTTGTCATATTGGGAATGATATGAACTTCCGGCCATTTACTGTATGCATCCACCAGTAAAAATAAATATTTTCCCATAAACGTTCCTGCAAAATCTATATGTACACGTTTGAATGATTTTTTGGGTCTTTGCCTACCATGAGTTAGCACCACCTTCTTCGGATTGGGAGGTGTTGCCTGAAAAAGTGCGCATTTTGATACCAGCTTCTCTATATCATTATCCAGTTGACACCACCAAACGTAAGCTCCGGCTAAACTTTTCATTCGAGAAAAACCAAAATGTGCTCCTAAAATTTTCTGACGTAACGGTGCTGGAATGTATACTCTTACACCTCGTAACAGACATCCATCATGAAGGCTGAATTCAGTCTGTGTGACACCAAACCGGTCCTTTGCTTTACAGTCACGACCATATTCTAAACATTTTATTCATTTCCTTACATCATCATCGTCTTTGGTGTAATGTTTGAGCTGTTCTAGAGTCACAGGTAAATTATCAATAATTTCCTCTTCGACTATATAAACTTCTTCAATGAACTCATATGCCTCTGTATCTGTGAGTCTTGACATCGCATCAGCGTTCTCGTTTTCTTTCGATCTCCTCAAATGCCTTCTCGCATTTATCGTCAAATACGAAATCTACATCCTACACCCAGAGTCGATTTAACGAATGAAGAATGTCGCTCAAATTTTTTAAAAATCTGCCGTAGTAATTAATGAGGCCCAAGAAAGCACGTACCTCATCTTTAGTTTCAGGTTGCTTCATATTCTGAATGGCGTTAACTTTGGTTATAATTCGTTGGATTCCCTCTTTATTTATCATGTAACCAGAATATTCAATTGAATCTTTCATCAGTTCAGATTTATCTTCATTTCTACGCATGTTTAATTTTTCTAAACGCGATAATACTTCCTCCAATCTAATCAAGCGAGTTGAGTCATCAGGGGCTGTAATTTTAATGTCATCCAGGAATACCGAAACACCTGGTATATTTCCCAGAACTTGCTCCATGAGCTTCTGCCACTTCGCTGGAGCACTAGCTACTCCATACATTAGACGTGTTGGTTGGTATAAACTTTTGTGTGTATTAAGGGTCAATATATGACTATCATCAGGATGTACTTCTAATTGAAGATACGCTTTAGTCAGATCAATTTTTGAACATTTTTTTACCACCAGCCATTTTGCTAAATAATTCCTCAATAGTGGGTATTGGATACTCGTCCACAAGTAGAGCGGAGTTTAGTGTAATTTTATAATCTCCACTACAATAGGTGTGGCCCACTCGCTCTGATCCACTTTTACCAGTAAACCTTGATCGACTTGCTCCCGTAATTGTTTTTCAACTGTTTCCATAAGAGAGTATGGTACCCGCCTAGCCTACACAAATTTAGGGGTTACATTATCCGTTAGGTAGAGTCGAGTCTGTAGTTCAATAATTTTTCCCATAGACTTTGAAAACACTGTTTGAAACTTCCGCTTCAATATTTGAATTTGCTGAGAACCCTTCTCAGCTTCTATAAGATTTACTAAATTATTACCATTAATAATTTCACTCCAATTTAATTTTACTTTGTACAGCCACTCTCTTCCTAACAATATACAATTTTACATTAGTGTCAATTTCATTTTTAATGTTTACCCATATATATCCAAGGCATTCCAAAGGAGTTCCACAGTAGCTTATCAATTCCAAGTCAGGAACTTTAACTTCCAATTTAGGGAATAACTCTTTAGCGTCCTTCAGATTCATTATTGAAACTGGCGCACCCGTATCCACTTCAAATTCTATGAGCTTATTATTAACTTCTAACTTGCACATAATCTTCTTGCGGGTCGTTATTGTTGAGTCATTTATTTGTAAAATATCTTCCACTGTTGTTACTGTTGTTGCTTTTTCTGTATTACTTTCAATAAAATGCAACCGCTTTTTTTCTTTGGAACAGGCTTTTCTTGAATGCGCCTTCTTTTTAAAAAAATACCAAAACAGCTTCTTTATACTTACACTTGTCAGCCGTGTATTTCACATCTCCACAACGAAAACATTTCTTAGCACTGGGTCTTTTTTCTTTTTCCGCCATTTTGTGAACGCTTACAGGGTCTTTACTATTACCTTGCAGTTCATTACCTCCTTTTCCTGCTAACTCACTTGCTGTCGCCATTGCTATTGCATCATCCAAATTAAGTGTTCTTTTCTCCAACAACCGGCTTTGCAATTTACCATCCAAGAGTCCAAATACAAATTGATTCCTCAACGCCTTCTCCAAGTGCGTCCCGAAATCACAATTTACTGCCAACTTACTCAGTTCTACCAAAAAATCTGCCGCTTTTTCGCCTTCCTTTTGTTTTCTCATGTTGATCGAAATGATCCTGTAATACCACCACGATCTCCTTATACTGCTTTTCTTCTGGTGCTTGTGGGGCCAATTTATCACACAACAAAATTATTATAGTCAAACGGCTCAAAATTGAAATATGAAACATTTTATTTATCAAAATTTAAAATATATATGTACTTTTTATTTTTTTCACTCTGCACTTGAACTGTGAAAAATGCAGTCTTTTTATTTTTGCGTCGTCGCCAAAATTTTTGTAATCGACAACCGTTATATTTGATGGTTAAAGAACGAGTGTTTATTTATTTCATTTATCTCTATTTCTACATTTACATTTCTATATACTTTTACATATGTTACCATATAAAGACAATATTAGTGTTACTAATTTAGCGTTTGATATAACACCACTATTAAACAAGGTCAATCTAAGAGAGAAGTTTCGACACCTAAGTGTTTAAGACTAAATTAAACATGACATTCATTAAACATTACATACTTCTCAGAACGTTTCTCCGACAAAATCTATGATTAGTTATGACAGCCGGGTTAAAGTGTGTGAACTAACTGGGTACATAAGCATACACAACAGGTAAATCTGCATGATGAAAACAAAGATAGCGAAATCGGTGTAAATCAATAAAACCCCCCTCCCTATCCTGCATAAGAAAGTGATTTTTTGTTTTAATGAAAAAAATACACGGTTTGAGTTATGAATTGTTCATCAAAGAAATGGCTGAAGGAAAAAATTAATCGTCTAAAAATTACATCTGTGTATCATCAACTTTCGAAATTTTGTTTTTTCTGAAAGCTTAAAAAGCTACGAACTGCTGCTGACAAATAATATATAATAATATCTCTCTCTCTCTCTCTCTCTTTGTAGACTTATTGACTTCCTCGAAAATTTTTATTACACACAATTTTATATATTTTTTCAATCACTTACGTTTTAGATTAACACGGAAGTATGTAGATCCGTAATTCTCAAAACCCATTCTGTCCATAAAAGTTGTTTGACCAATTAAAGATTTAACTTTACTCCTCTTGTGTGTATTCATAACTTATTACGTTTTTTATTTAATTGTATTTATATTTCATTAACAAATTTTAAAAACAAATTATGCGTGTTAATTAAACATGGGTTTAACTTTTTTTAATAAAATATGTGAAAGAAATCAAAATTAATAATTTTGGTGGATGTACGTACATATGAGTATTGGTCTACCTATGAGTGTTTTGCAAAGATTTTTTTAGATTTTTTATTACCTATCCCAATGCAGTGCTGCTTTCTTATTGGCGAAGACATGACAGTATGAGCAGCAGAAGCAACTAATTTAGGTGAAGTTCGTAAAACACGCTTGCGTCCATTTCGTAAAGGCGTTTGTGCTACCGTATTAAGCGAGGACGATGTATCCATTGTCTAAACATAATAAAGTACATAATTTAGTCTGAATGTTTTTATCAGAAAAGAATTTGATTTTATTATGTATATTGTCCAACTATCCCTTCCTCTTCAACTTAAATTCAATTTGATCCAAGTATATTGAAAAAGCATTGAAATTGTAAAAATTCAATAGTGTTTGAAATGGTAAAAGTGAATCTTGAATATTTTATAAAACTACGTATTAAAGTTGAATTCTTGATCGTCTGGTAGAAGAGGTAGAGGGTGTCGTACTCACTTTGCCACTGGTCTGTGAAACATTGCGAAATCTATGGCTGCGCATTGAGCGCATTGAAGAGCTTGCCCTTAAACGCTCCCTTTTTCTTAAAAAAGTTTTAGGAGATTCAGTTGTCGGTGATTCCGGTATTACTCCCGATCTATCTAGCTAATAAAAGAGAATATTATAAAAAAATTATTAACGTGTATTCAAATGTACTTTTTTTTAATTACCTCTTCAGCAGATGTGACCGCAGACTTATCAGGGGTAATTTCTTTATCGTTACTATTTGTGATACTTATCTCCTTAATTATAGTTTCGTTTACGGGATTACCACCGTTGTGTGGCGTAATTGTATTTTCAGCATGCATGTCCGATGATTGACGTACCTCTTCTTGAGATTTTGACGGTGTATTATTAGTTTTAACAGGGCTATTTAAAATTTTTTCAATTATTTCTGGTTCTAGTGGTTTGGGATGAGACGGTTCTGTATCACCCAAATTTTGATTTTTACTTCGATTGCTATAACGTAACTTTCGACTGGACTTGGAATTATTACATTCAGAAAACTTGTTTGAATCTTTGGACTTTTTATCAGAATCTATTCGAGCTTCAATTCTTATTTTGTTTGGTCTTGATATATTGTCATCACTGGGTGTACTATTGCTATCAGTTGAGTTATTACGAGAGAGATTAAGAGATCTTCTCAAAAGACGATGGTTTGTAATATTATTACTGCCAAATGTTGTGGGCAAGTTGGCAGCTGAGGACGAAACTATTGTTGAATGGCTTGCAACAATTGTGCTGTTATTACCTTCATTTTGCAGACTTACAATTTCTTCTGAAACAAATAATTTTTCTTTACAACATGTAGTTCCACTAGCTGTTATTTCAGTATTGTCTTCAGATATATCGACTGACTCAGTAGGATTTGAATCCGGTTCATCTTCTTCCGCTTCTGATTCTAAATCGTCATTTGTCCTCTTTGCTGGTGGATTAAAAACTCCATCAAGCATGTCTTTAAAATCAATAATACATTTTACAGTTTTTGGATCAAATTTATTCTGTAAAATTTGAGTAGAAAGTAAAAAATTAACTTTATGGGTATTTGTGAATAGGATTCTTAAAAGAAATATAAAAGAAATTTTCTATGAAGAAATATTTTTTATAAATTTATTTTAGTTAATCCAGAAACGGATACAAAAATATTTTACTTTTGAAACAACCTAACAACATACCATATAGCAATCAAACTACAATACAACTTGAGAATAAGCTTATAAAAAATAGTGTGTTTAAAGCTTTTCATAATTTCGCTTATAATGATATTTATAAAATGTAAAATTGTAAGCAGCGTTCGAAAAAAAACAGTACGATATCATAGCGTACTGGTTTAACAAAAAACAGTACGATATCATAGCGTACTGGTTTAACAAAAAACAGTACGATATCATAGCGTACTGGTTTAACAAAAAACAGTACGCTAACTTAGCGTACTGTTCAAAGAACACAAACGTTTAACTTAATTTTAGCGTTTGTGTATGTGTACGCAAACAAAATACCGTACACAACGATCGTTGGCTGATGAGCACAAACACTAAAATAACGTACTGTTCTATTTTTAGCGTACTTTTAGTGTTCTTTTTATGTATGTGTACTGATCTTTAAGATTTTACGTAGCGAACTTTTAGTGTTTGGGTAGTGTTCTTTTAGCGTACTTTTTACTGAATTTTTTGTGTATTTTTAATGATCTTTAGCGTAGTTTTAGTGATCTTGTAGAGTATTTTTGTGAACATTTTTTGCACTTTCGGTTACAAATGAGAATTTATAAATGCATTTTGTTATTTATTAATAAAAATGTTTAAGAAAACTATTATTTAATTTGTCATTTGTTATTCTGTAGTATTTTTGATATTAGGACTTTTAATGTATGTATGTAATTCTACTATAAAAAATCTTGAAACGAATATTTAAAGAAAGGGGAAATTGAATTAATTTTTTATGAGTAATATTTATTATTTTAAGATTAGTGTAATACTTGACAAGTTGGTGGACAGGATAACAAGACAACAATTTCAGGTATTTCTTATAATACAGTCATGTAAGTACTTAACAAAAAAAAATTTTAATGAAAGGGTTTTATGACAAAATCATTGTTAATAAGAATAGTTTAAAAAATGAAGAAAATACAGGTAATAGTTTTTAGCAAGTGTCTAAAATTTGGAAGGACGACATTTCTGCATTTGCATGCAACATTTTTCTTATGAAATAATAACCGAACTAGATTGACTACATTCGTTGAAATTCTCTTACCTGTCACAAATGGGCTATGTGTGCGTATGTAAACACATAATTTAGTCCAATTATGAACATCAAATTCAAGTGAAAGAAGGGTTGAGGTTGTAAGGATTCCTGGAACACATATCTACATGCAATTTAATAACTAAATGGAACTTTTTCTAATTGAAAAATCAAAATATGTATCGACAAATATAAGTAGTAATGAATAAATAAGAAGCAAAAACGACAAAAGAGTTAGATAGTATTAAAATTCGTTCTAACAAACTGACGATGGATTATGAATGTGCTGATGTAAATACAAATTGTGTTTTTTTTATATAAATTTCCTTAGATAAATACAAGTCTCAGGTATAGCAGTTGCCGTGAATAAAAACATCTCACTTAAGAAAAATCTGCTTATAAGAATTAAGATATTTTTTGTGTAAAACATATAAAGGTTTATTGTAAATATAATTAATTTAAATTAAAGCTTTTTTTTATATATGTATGTAATTACTTAAAGGAACTAAATAAGAAACAGTACAAGTATATATTACATTTTTTAAATTATATATTATTTCTGAATTATCGTTATTATTATTTTTTAGTATTATTATTGCTTTTATTTATGTTAATATACTTAAGAAACATGTATACAATAACATAAGAAACAATTCAAATGCTAAATTTAATTAATTTCTAATAAACCTGAGAGAAAAGTATTTATTATTTTTAAAGGTTTTAACCGTCTACGTTTGTATAATTAAATTCTCCATTGACTCTTACCATCAATATGTGTTCTACGTTAAACGCGGTTAGCCTATTTCGCTGATCGGATAAGTGTACATGGTACTGCCAAAATTATTTTAGCTAAATCTGATAAAATATTATTTTTACCGCACCAATATTCTAAAATATTAAAATTCAGCGGAAATCTTGCTTCCCGATAGTATAAGTTGAGTTCAACCTCAAAATCGGACAGTGGTGAATTGAATTGAGAAATGCCAGGATCCAGATTTTGTAAAAATTCTGAAAACGTTTTGGTCTTATTACTGGTTTATATGGTTATGGATTATAAGATGGCACCTCCAGATATTCTTTCGCTAAAACGTTAACATCATCGGGAATATTATCTATAACGTATAATTGCAGTTCAATTTTCGTTTTTTATTACGTTAAAAAATGTATTTAAATATTTACCTTTCATTGCATTTATTCGTTTATATAATCCAATTATATATTTCTTTGCTCTGTCTTTTTGTGTTAAATCCATGCAAACCTTATTTCGTGGATCTAAGAACACGGCAGCATTAAACAATTCAGTTTCAAGTAATTTGCCCTTTCGATTATTTAATGAACTTAAAAGTAATGTCGTCATTTCACCAGCTGGTAGATTTTCCGTTTGTATTAATAAGTCCATTATAATTATATATAATTCATTGAAACAAAGCTGTTCTAACTGCAGTTTGAGTGTAGCATTATAAACAGGTTTAAAAGTTTCTGTAAATTCCTTTACGAATTCTTATTCATCAGGACTCAGTTGCAAACTTGAGTTTTCATTACTTAAAGGTTCTATTATGTCCTTCATTTCAAGTAACCTTTGAAGCATATCAAATGTTGAATTCCATCTGGTAGGACAGTCTATAAATGGTTTTTTATAGTTGCTGGATTTCAATATATTCAAATATGTTTGCGTTCTTAGTTTTTTGACCAATGATCTAAAATTATCTATTTTTTTTTTAATATGAATAGTTTTCATAACATCATGTACGCACAGTTGTAGGGTATGTGCGCCACAGCGAACTCCAGTTATGTTAAACAACGAAAAATTTGCCTCAATATATCTCATTTTATCCTCAATCAAAGTTTGATTTACGTACTCTTCAGAATATATTGCATCTTCCAGCAGTGAATCTTCTAAATTGGTGTTGATATCTTTAAAAGTTTCAGCATGTTTGCTCCATTATCCGTAGTTATTAACAAAATTTTATTTATGGATATATCACATTCTTTGAGGACATCTAATATAACGCTTTTTAGATATTCACTAGTATGACTCGATTTTAATTCTTTTATAGCCAAAGTTTTTATTTCAAGACACTTATTTTGAATGTACTGCACATTTATACCAAGAACACTCAAATCCTGTCTTGTCGCTGCATCAATCTTTAATGATATTAAATTTTCTTTCAAATCGTCTTTTAAGTTCGATTTTATTTGTTCGGAAAATGCTATTATTCTAACATTATGTTCATTTAGAGTGACATCCAAGGCTTCAAAGACAGGTTTTACTAATATTTTAAAAGCGCGATCTTCCACCATATGAATTGGGCGTCCATTTTTTGTGAAGAGTTCCACAATCGCTAGTTCCACATCATTTCTATTTAAGTGGTTTGAAATTTTTGTTGTTATAGAATTTGGTTTGTTTTTTACGGCACTTTTTTTCCAACATATTCTAAGTACAAATTCTGATGTAAGTGTGTTAAATGTCTTTCAAGGTTTCCCGTATGCTTATTTAATATTTTGATTTTGCAACTTCCATTGTTGCATAATATTTCACCTTCACTATTTTCACCGAATAAGTCGTGTAAAAATTAGTTTTTCGGGCGCGGCATTATTTTTACTTATTTGTGTCAAATACTACTGTTTTCAATTGTCAAATAATACTGAAATAAATATAACATGCAGCCAGTAAGTAAACTAAGTTATTAGTTTTTATTTAATTTTTTACTACCTACATACATATATTGCACTATATACCAATGAACGTTGTTTTTATGAAATTTACAATACACGCTAAAAAAATAATTTTAGAGAAACTTTTGAGTTATTTTCATAATTACATATTGAAAACAATTTACACAAATTTAACATAATGTGTGTAGGAAAATCCCTCTACCTGAGAAATATGCAAACAAATAATTGGTTTTAAAATATTTTCCGTTTTAAATAATATACATACATACTTACCCTTCACCACAGGTGGAAAGGGTATATCTATGTAAGTTTTTTTTTAATTATATGTACTTACATGGCTGTAATTTAAGATTACCTTCTTGATTTTTTTAATAATAGATTACATATTAGTTATAGAAACCTTTAAAAGTAATAAATACTTCTCTCTCAGGTTTATTAGAAATTAATTAAATTTAGCTTTTGAGTTGTTTCTTATGTTATTGTATACATGTTTCTTACGTATATTAACATAATTAAAAGCAATAATAATACTAAAAAAATAAGAATAACGATAATTTAGAAATAATATATAATTTAAAAAATGTAATATATACTTGTACTGTTTCTGATTTCGTTCCTTTAAGTAATTACATACATATATAAAAAAATAAAAAGCTTTAATTTAAATTAATTATATTTACAATAAACCTTTATGTTTTACACAAAAAATATCTTAATTCTTATAAACAGATTTTTCTTAAGTGAGATGTTTTTATTCACGGCAGCTGGCTGCTATACCTGAGACTTGTATTTATCTAAGGAAATTTATATAAAAAAAACGCGATTTGTATGTACATCAGCACATTCATAATCCATCGTCAGTGTGTTAGAACGAATTTTAATACTAACTCTTTTGTCGTTTTTGGCTCTTATTTATTCATTACTACTTATATTTGTCGATACATTTTTTGATTTTTCAATTAGAAAAAGTCCCATTTAGTTATTAAATTGCATGTAGATATGTGTTCCAGGAATCCTTACAACCTCTTAACCCTTCTTTCACTTGAATTTGATGCACATAGCCAATTTGTGACAGGTAAGAGAATTTCGACGAATGTAGTCAATCTAGTTCGATTATTATTTCATAAGAAAAATGTTGTATGCAAATGCAGAAATGTCGTCCTTCCAAATTTTAGAAACTTGCTAAAAACTATTACCTGCATATTCTTCATATTTTAAACTATTCTCATTAAAAATGATTTTGTCATAAAACCCTTTCATTAAAATTTTTTTTGTTAAGTACTTACATGACTGTATTATAAGAAATACCTGAAATTGTTGTCTTATTATCCTGTCCACCAACTTGTCAAGTATTACACTAATCTTAAAATAATAAATATTACTCATAAAAAATTAATTCAATTTCCCCTTTCTTTAAATATTCGTTTCAAGATTTTTTATAGTAGAATTACATACATACATTAAAAGTCCTAATACCAAAAATACTAGAGAATAACAAATGGCAAATTAAATAATAGTTTTCTTAAACATTTTTATTAATAAATAACAAAATGAATTTATAAATTCTCATTTGTTACCGAAAGTGAAAAAAATGTTCACAATAATACTCTACAAGATCACTAATAGCCCATTCAGGCTGCCACGAAATTAAGTAATTTCGAGCTGAAATTACGAATGAAATCTAAAGTGTTCATACTGGGCTTTTTGACATTTGAGTTAATTTCGCAAACAGCTGATCACGTTTAGTTACATTTATATAATTTAACTATTTTGCAAAAAGCTTTCGCACAACACTTTCGTATTGATTTAAAATATACACGAATATTAAAAACAACACTACAACAAAATTAATGTACAATTATGTATATATTTCCATTATTTCATTTGGCTTTAAAATTTTTTTCAAATAAAACGGACTTGCAGGGTTGTAAATCTGGTCATGGTTGCAAAAAAAGTAGCTTTTTCTACAAAACCAGCGTTGTCTATCGTAATTTCAAGTTAATTTCGACGAAATTAAGTAGAATGAGTTAATTTGGGCAATGGTAAAATGTATGCGAAATTACGTAATTTCAAGTTGATTTCGGCCGAAATCACGAAATGACTTAATTTCGTGGCAGCCTGAACGAGCTATAAAACTACGCCAAAGATCATTAAAAATACACAAAAAATTCACTAAGAAGTACGCTATAAGTACGCTAAAAGAACACTACGCAAGCACTAAAAATACTCTACGAAAATACTAAAAATACTTTATAGAAAAAAACGCAACCACTAAAATCTTAAAGATCAGTACACATACATAAAAAGAACACTAAAAGTACGCTAAAAAAGAACAGTACGTTATTTTAGTTTGTGCTCATCAGCCAACGTTCGTTGTGTACGGTATTTTGTTTGCGTACACATACACAAACACAAAAAATTTTTTTTGTTCATTTTGTATTTTTTCTGTACGAAATGTGTTTGTGTACTGATCCCAAAAACTTCAGTACAGAACACTATCGTAGCGTACTTTAGTGTTTTTTTCAAACTCTGATTGTAAGTATTTTTTAACAATGCTTGATAAACTATTATTATACACAACTATTTCTAAACAAATCGTTGTTTCTTGACAAATTCTGTTGACAGAAATATTTCTTTGAAAACATTTGTAAATTTGTTATTTGATTTATTTATTAAAAATAAATTTCCGAAATAGAGAAATGAGTGTTTTGGGCTACTAGGCCATTACACCATACATATATGATTAATTTAAAAAAACACATAAGCGGATATAAATATACTTTATATTTTTATTGCCGAGTTCTTTTTGTTGCAGTTAAGGATCTCTTCAAACGTCTCATTTGTAGCACTTCTGAGGCAATCTTTAAAAATGTGGTTAATAGTTAGTATCTTTGAGGAAGCTATGCATTCTCTGGGCAATGTTCCCTTTATAGTAGTATGTGCTTACTTTTGATGTACCAAGTTTTATCCTGGCTTATATGATACAGTCTATTATGAAAGTTGTTTATAGTAAAGAGGTCGCGAAGTACTGGGTTTATATAATCATAGAAAGCTGGTTGATGTGCTCCATTGCTCTTCATTATGCTTTATTTGAACATTTTTGTGGAAATTAGGCTGCTATTACGGTTTACAACTCAACTCTACTTCAGTTGAAATTTTACAATATGGTATTATCAATTACAAGAAAACTTGTCAAACACTTTTAAGTTGAAATTGAATTGTGTAACAACTCTTAACAACTTATTTACGGAAAATGGAAAGCGGGTACGTGAAGTTTTTTAATTTGTCTTTGTAGAACTGATGGAAATGCATCCCGATACTGGAACGAGGCAAGCCGCAATTTGAATCCCGCAAATTTGATCATCATTGTAGATTGAGCTATATTTAAATCATTGCCACTGCTTTTTTTGGTAACTCCCATTTGTAAAAATGACTTTATTTTTGTATTTATTACTCATTTTAAACTCATTTATTTTTCTTACTTTTCACTGGGCAGTTCAAGTGGGTTGACTCATCACGAGTTCTGTTTTTTGTTACATAGAACATCGTAACAGAATCGTCTTCAAAAAATAAACCTCTACTTATATCCGTTATAAAATATTTTTTTATTGTAAAACACATAAAACACATTTGTCTTGTTTTAAAATTTTCGTATAAAGTAGTTTTTCTTCTGTCAAATTTGAGACTTTAAGTTGGTAACGCCATAACAATTTATATAAAATATTTTTTTATTGTAAAACACATAAAACACATTTGTCTTGTTTTAAAATTTTCGTATAAAGTAGTTTTTCTTCTGTCAAATTTGAGACTTTAAGTTGGTAACGCCATAACAATTTAAACAAAAAGCAGTTGTATTTCATAATACTAAAAAAGAGTTTGGTCGTGCGAAAGTTAATTGTCTCTCAGATGACCAAACTGAGTTGAGTTGTAAACCGTAATATTTATTATTTAAATTATTTGTGAAGTTACATATTTCTACAATTATGTAAAAAAGATTAGTTGGTGTCAGAGTGCGCGCTACAAGCGAAACTATAATACTACGCTACAACATTATATAAACCACTGCACAATCTGGTTTGTAGCGCGTTGTATCTTCTATATTTTTGTTTGTTTATTTTTCTTGTTTTATGTTTATGTGAACATCTTAATACAGTTTTTGACATTTTTAAATTAAATTTAAAAAAATAAAAATTGATATGGAAAAATCACCCTGTAAGAGATCAAACTAGTGTCTCACTCGTGTTTTACTAGTATAAAAAGCACCAGTACTAGTTCTCAACTTAAACTTTCCTATACTATCTTAATACTCAAATTAACATTGAATGTGTTTGGAAAATCGCTAGTACCATTTGTTCTTGACGCATACTGGTACACATGGACCCGATTAGGTTCTTTTGAACCAGTTTATTACTAGTTTTTAAATGGCGATTGTGGTATGGCAGTCCTTCTTAAAAACAAAAAAAAATGTAAAAAATTAATTAGAATTTTTCATCAAAATATTTTATTTTTCATTATAAAGCAGAGACTAATGCCCCTATTGCGGTTCACAACTTTTTTTAACAATTTGGTCGTCTTTCATAAATCGGTATTGCCATTCACAACTTAAATGCGGTTGACTTTTTGGTTGTGTTTAATGGTATTGCGGGTTCACCATTTTGTATGAGTTTGGTTCACAAAAACGATAAATATACACAACTGCTTATTAGCAGTTGAGTCAAACACAACAAAAAATCGTTGTGTTCCACAACACCAAAAAATTATTTGGTTCAGTCAAAGTCGGGTTGGCTGACAGACGACCAAACTTAGTTGAGTTGAGAATGGCAATAGGAGCATAAATTACAAAGAACAAAACAAAAGCTATACTAAAAAACAAATTTTTCTGTTACCCAAATATTCTATAAGTCTGCAAGTGGTACCCTTGAACTACGTCAAGTACTACAACTCATCAGCAATAGTATTTTGTAATGAAAGTTTTGACCCTATTTGCACTGTATTCTTTGTAGTAGCTGTTACATATGTATGTCCTGTATAATGTATTCCCTTCTTCTTTACAAAAAATGCTTTAAAAGTATTAATTGACATACATCCGAATCCATCACATAACACTGAAAATTATTATAAACAAAAAAATCGCTTTGCTCAATATAGCATTCACTCTGATATTTGTAGCATTGTAATAGCTAGCTTCGCTTCGCTTGTAGCGCGCACTCTGACATCAGCCCTATAAAAATATTGATGTGAATAAGGTTTTCTATACAAAAGATAATACAATCACCCTTATTGTGTTTGGCGTTTTTGAGACGAACGTTAGGCGTTTTTAAAAAATGGTACCGTAATTGACGTAAAACGTCAATGAATACGTCACTTTGCAAAATCTATTACAAAAACGCCATTAAAATCCCACCGTGTTTGTCGTATTTGTCTGTCAAAAGCACATAAAGTTATCGTTAAATAATTTGCTTACGACATATTTAAATTAAATAAAAATAAGTTTAATGGAAGAAAGTAAAATGTAAATTTACAATAAATATAATTAGGCATGTCCCAGAGTAGTAAAAGTAATTGAAAACTAATTTATAAACTTTTTGATTTTATTTTTATTATGGTTGATGTGAATTTTAGCGTAAAAATCACAACTGCATCACAAATCGCAAAATTAGTAGAAATAATGGAACAAAAACCTTATTTGACAAAAGGCTTACCTACTTGAGAGGGTTGGATAAATGTGTGGGCCGATTTTAAATTTGAATTGAAAAAAAGCTGGCTCATAATAAAGCGGAAAGTTATGCTACATGTGGCGGACCTTACAAAAAATTGTTTTTCGGCTGTTGAAGATGCAGCAATTAATTTAATGGACGCAAGCAAGACCCCGAGCAAAAATTTGGTGGTAATTCCACCAGTACTGACGAAATCAAAGAATTATGGAAGGTGATACAATAGAAGAATTTCTTAAGCTAAAGAAGAGAAATTGCATTTATATAAAGCAGAACTAAAAAAAGATGAAGAAAGAAAAGCTATTTTAGAAATTCGGAATGCTAAGCTCGATATTAAAAAGAGAAAAATCGAACTCACAAGAGTTAAAATTGGAATCACTTTTTTTTTTTGTTTTTATATATACAAGTGTATTTCAGTTATTTTAAGTTTAGTGTTTACAAAATTTGCTTTACATTTTTTTGATTTTTTTTTACTTGTAATGTATTTTTTGTTTTTATTTTTGTTATATATAAATATTTTTAGACACTTCTGTAACAGGCTGTTTCATAATCATTTAATTCCGCGCAATCTTTTACATTATGATTCTACTAAATTTAAGACGGTAACATAAGATTTCAAATTCGACAGCAACAACGACAGCTGTCGTTTTTCAACTACGCCAAACACAATAAGGGTAAATATTGTTTCAGTAAGCTTATTCTACAATTGCGTGAATAGGCTTATAGTAATCATGCACATATAATATTTTCACAAGGGTGCCGGTTTGATTTCTTTACAATTGTTGCGATAACATTTATCAATATATTGTAAAGCCTTTTATAAGCTGAAGGCTTATGTACGCAAGCTTTTTATAATACTTTTCTCAAGCCATTTGGTATGTTGGGTACAACCAACCAAATACATACAGTTACGGACTAAAAATTGGGTCAGTTATAATTACTTCGAATAAAACAAAATATAATCTTCCAGTTTAAAACATTTTGTCTTTTTTGTTGATTTAGTTTTATTAATTCATGATTTCACTGATTGGAGAGAATTATTTTTATGTAATTCCCATCAAGCGTGGTAACATTAATGAGACAAAAATACAATTTATTGATGAAAGCAGTTAACGTAAAACTGTAAACGAGTTTGAAAGCTTAAAAAAAATTTATACCTTTTAGCTGAAGAGTAGCAAAGGTCTAGAGGTAGTCATTATAGGCGTACATTTATACGTTGATCCAGCTGAAATAAGAGCTAGACTTCAAAAAGCGGGGTTTAAAATAAAAAGTGTAGATATCTCCGAAATCGATAACATGTCCCCCAACCGTGTTGAACTGGAACCTGGAGTTTTAAGATTAAAAAACAAAAAAAAAACGAAACGCACCCTATATAGAATCCAAAGTATCTATGGCACAGCAAAATTACAGTAGAGGAACCAAATAAACGATCACGATCCGTCCAGTGCCTAAACTGTCAAGAATATGGTCGTACTAGGGCTTACTGTAAGCCGCCTTCCTCCGGTTTGCGTTGTGTGATGCATTGTTCCGCGGTGGAAACTACAGAGCATGTCCTATTTATTCTGTGGAAAGAAAATTGTCTCAAAGATGAAATACTTCCCCTAAGCAGACACAATATCGACCAAATGATCATTACCCTCAGCTAGCCCAACCAATTACCTAACATGTTTCATACGCTGACATGCTAAGTTACAACCCAGTTCATAAAGCGCCATCGACAGTTAATCCAAACAAACTTTTGCATCCGGAACGTAAAGAACAAACACCGTCTGTCAACTATAGTCGTCTGAAAGGAACCATTGAGTCATTAGTGCAGTCGCTAAACACATATATCAGCTCTGATGCAAGAAATGTTAAAAATGCAATCTATTGGCGTTTTCTTTTCTGACAAAAATGTTGCATATATTTTACACTTATTAAATGTTCGTGTTCTTTTACAAAAAAATTTAGAGTGTGAAAAAACATTATGTTCTTTTCTAAATATGTCGCACCAAAACAAGGTAAATATGCTACATTTTTTACACTCAACTCTTATTCAGGGTGAGATATTGCCCTTTTTTATAATATTTTTTTTTTTCAATGAAAGCAAAAATTTTATTTTGAATTTAAATTTTTATGTGAATAATTATATTATTTTATACGTCACATAGACATAAATGTTAAATATAAAATCAGTTTGTTTTTGTGTTCTTTTGAAATCATAAAAAGGTCACACTTTTCAATGGCTGGGGTGATCCATAAAAAGTATTACCTATTAATAAGGCAGATTTTTTTTTCAGAAAAGAAAACGCCTTATGATATTGCAGGCAGTGCTTAGCAAACTCCATAAACTGTTTAAAAATTATTTTCTGGAACGCAAACGGCTTACGCCAACACAAAAATGAACCCGAGTACTTCTTGAAGAACCAACAAATTTATGTCATGATGGTTTCAGAGACTCATTTAACAACAAATAGTTTTTTTCAAATCAATGGCTATATATTACATGACACTAAGGACCCCCGTGGCAGAGCATATGGTGGTTCAGCAATACTAATGAAGGCTCGAATTAAACATCATTTACTGTGTGATTTTTGTGAGGACTATCTTCAAGCAACAAATATCTGTCTTAAAGAATGTGATCAAAGCTTAGTTATTTCTTCGATTTTTGGGGATGATGCCTAATAACTCCAAAAGGTCGTGTTTTGTTTGACACAATTTCAAAAATGCGTCTGAATGTGATATCGAGTAGACAACCCACCTATTGGCCTACTGATCGAAAAAAATACCTGATGTTATTGATTTTGGCGTGATTAAGGGTATTCCGAGAGAAGCGTCGCTTGAATTATCCTCAGATCATTCACCCACTATCGTCTATATATGGGACAAACAAAACATCATATCACCAATGACTACCACAAGCATTAATTGGTTGAAATATAGAAAGTATCTTAGTACTCATTGTTCGGAAAACATCCCGCTAAGAACCAAAAAAGGAATGTCATGTAGGTTTCAGAGACACACTTAACAGCAAATGGCTTTTTTAAAATCAATGGCTATATTTTATATTGTACTAAGGACCCTCGATAACAAGCATGTGGAGGCTCGGCAATACTTTTAAAGGCCCAAATCAAACATTATTTACTGCGTGATTTTTGTGAGGATTACCTTTAAGCAACAAATATCTGTCTTAAAGAATTTCATCAAAACTTAGTTTTTTCTTCAATTTATTAACCTTCTAGATTTCACGTATCAGAGAGTCAGTATAGTTATTAGTTATTTCTTCGATTTATTCATCTCCTAGATTTCAAATATCGTAAAGTCATATGTCGAACGGCTCTTGGCTGAAAAAGAGAAAATTCGTAGAGAATGGCAAGCACACAGATCTCAACTTAAAAGACGATTTAAAAAATGCACGAACCGGCTAAGAGAGATGCTGGAATCTCGAAGAGTGGCATCCCAGAAAAACTATCTGAGAGATCTAGACGCAAATCCTCGATCAGATTATTCATTTGGCGTGCTTGTAGAAACCTTAAAAGGCCAGTCTTACGTAAGCCTCCCTTGCGAACTTCATTTGGAGGCTGGGCAAGGAGTGATACAGAAAAAGGCAATCTATTTGCTGGACATTTGAAAACAGTTTTTACTTCAAATGTATCGACTAATATAGTTGAGTTGCCAATTGTCGATGCTAGTGCTGTAGTACTGCTAAGGTTTGAATTTAGTGATATTGAAATGGCAAGTTCCTGGCTTTGATAAAACCAGGAACAAAATGTTATTTGAGTTGCCCCGTATAGCTTGCAAGATCATTTTTTTTAGTTGTAATGCCGCTTTACGTCTTGAGTAAATTCCCACAGAGTGGAAGGAAAAGACCACACAAAAATTGAATCATACAGACATATAAGCCTTTTATCTAATATGTCAAAGCTGATTGAGAGGATGTTAATAACTACGCTGAATCCATTCTAAGCGACAACGTAGTTATTTAACCGAACGAAAATTTATTGTGAAATAAGATATTTTGAGCTCACCTCAGCCTCATTGAAACCGGAGTTCTCCAAGGTGGCATATTGGGGTCCTTTTTATACTTATTGTATACTTCGGACATGCCAACTAATAACCGAGTCCACACATCGACATTTGCCGACCACACAGCATCACGATATTTACAAGCAGCATCACGATATTTATAAGACCACATACTCAATTTATAAAAACGGTTGAAGAAATGGAGAATAAAAGTCAATGAACTAAAATGTACTCATATAACTTTCACACTGCCCCCCTACTCGCATAAATAACCAAATGATACCACAGCTTTCAGACGTCATACATCTTGATGGGCGTCCTACTTGGAAAACGCATATAAAGTTAATACAAATAAAGTTAAAAACAGCCCAACTTAACTGGCTTATTGGCAGAAACTCTACTCTGAGCTTAGATTGCAAACTTCTATTGTACAGATGTGAGTACCTACCAAGTTGGCCTAATCTCACGGTGGTCTTAACACCGGGTGGAAACAATTCGTCTACCAACGGCCCACGCATTAAGTTACATGAGCAGCAATTCGATTCCATGTATTTGGACATCTATGAGTCACGGCACCGGGTTGTAATGCAACTCCACACCGAGCAAATAAGCGCTCTGCCCGCGATTTGGGTATAAACACAACCACGACGTTACTCCCCGAAGGGCCGCACCATTGTCAGGCTGGGACAAGTTCCAGTGGCTCCTGACACCCGTGGTACCAGATTAAAGGCTCTGGTCAGACTTAACCAAGGTCACAAAAAGTTTAACTCCAAATAGTTCGGGGACTGGTGACCCCCAGCATCAAGACGTCCCAGGAATCAATCATTGTCCATAACCATAGCATTAGTCGGCGACAGAACAATATTCAGCAACAAATTAAAGACAGCAATCAAATAATCAAATACATATGTACAGCAGAATCAGCAATATCAAAACAGCAAATCAATCAATTAATCATATCCATATTTACAGCAAGGTCAGCAATGCAGCAGGACAGAAACCTCCCACCAAAACAATGCCTGAATCTTCCGCAGAAAAATCCAAGCATCAAAACGTCTCAGCAATCAATCAAATAATCAAATCCATTCGCACAGCATAATCAGCATCCTCGGCAATATCAGAACAGCAAATCAAAAGCAGCAATCAAAAAATCAAATCCATATGTACAGCATAATCAGCAATATCAAAACAGCAAATCAAAAACAGCAATCAAATAATCAAATCCATATGTACAGAAATAGCAGCAATATCAGCAACAAAATCAAAAACAGTAATAAGGCATAGTCCAAACAGCGCAAGTCCGCGGATCAGCAAGACCGGAACACGGCTCAAGGAGGCAGCACCAAAACAGCATGCCACTGACAGAAAAGTCTCTACGATGCACAGGGGAGCTGGAGTTTTACGGCAAACTCTGCAGACATCGGTGCACGAAGAATTGCGCAGAATCTTACCTCCACTACTATCGTCCAGTTCCTCTCCTCACGAATGCCTCGCGGACATACACCCCCAATAATCTAAAAGTCTCATCATCCTCTAAGACCCTACTTACATCCCATTCCTCAACAGTATGAATAATACCCATACTATCTAAGTCCCTAAGCCAACCTGACGGAGTGTGTCATGAACACTGTGCCATGTGAGGTAGTCAAACGCACTCTTAAATTCTACGAATATACCAAGGACGTACCTTCCTAATGAGAGGAGAATCACTAACTACCTCTGCCTCCGGAAAGAAAACCCCCGTCAGCGCATTCACTTCATGACGGCAAATAAACATTGTCAACTTGAAGGCATGACAGGTCAACCTGACTATTCTTGCCCCTGAAGATACAGTAAACCTTACCCCAGGGGTCTTCCTTATTGCCCTGTACGAAGCTCCTCCATTCGTCCTCTTTAACCCTAACAATCATGTTCTGGTACGTCCTAAGGCCAACAAAATAGTATACTTTACGCTGAGCTAGATCTTTAGCATTAGAGCGCCTAGCCCTCTAGAAACGAATCCTGAGACGCCTGACACTCCTACTTCTATTGTACAAGTCAATTCTAAAACCAATTTGATGTTATGGCATTCAATTATGGGCCACTGCCTCAGAAAGCAATATAGAAAAAATACAAAGGCCCCAAAATAAGATTCTACGTATGATTACATCTGCTCCTTGGTATATTTAGAATTCAAACATCCATAAAGATCTAAACGTACCATCAGTTATAGCAGAAATAGCGAAACTTGCAATAAGGTATTTAAAGAAGCTTGAAACTCATTCGAATCCGCTGGCCCGTACTAAATGAACCTGGTTACATTCAACTAAGAAGGAGAGATACTGCTTCTCTCATCCGTACATCAGAGGGATGATCCGCAATTACCGTGAAACATAAATTTTTTTGATATGAGTGATGATTTTTTTAGACTAAGATATGAGTAATTATTGATAGTTCAAATATACAAATTAAAGATAGAATAAATAAAAAATATGCAAACAACAATATGGAATTTATCTATTATATAAAAATAATACATTGATTGAAATAGAAAGCATAAAATTTCATTAGTTTCTATGACTTCCAAGGGACAAAATCATAAGGTCAAACAAAAAAATAATTATAAAAATGCGATACTTTATATATTTTTTTAGATAATCATGCAAACTTTTAATATTAAACTTTTAATTATAAATGGCCTGCGCCACCAAAATATATTTAATCTCAATGTTTTCGTGCACTTTCTGTCATATCGTTCAGGTAGCAATTTTTTGTCATCATAGGTGTTTCAGTCAATATTCTTTACTACGGTTTCGTCAATATTCTTTACTACGGAAGTAAGTAATTTTATCAATCACTCAAGACTCTGGCGAATGTTCCCTGCTTTCATGTTAATATTCAAAGTAACAGTTGCATACTTACAGATCCCTGTTTCTTTAGCAATATTGTTCGCATGCTTGGGTTTGTGGATGAAGGTTCGCTGTCGAAACATGTATAACTAACCGATTTGTTTGCACCAGTCGATATGTGTGCAAGATACTACAAACCACCTTTTGTTCGACAACATTGGTCCCAATGATGGAGGTCTCGTGGGATTAGGATACTTTCGCCATGCTTCCTGTGTCACAGTTTCCCATGCATGATTCAACGTGAGCTCTGACGTTCTTTCATATTGTAAGTTTTGATATAATTTCATAAAATATAAGAATTTAAATTTTTTGTAACTAAATTTAAAATAAATATTTTTGTTATACAAAATCTGACAATCTGACAACAGAGACTTTTTTGTTAAATGGTGTCAAATAAATGGTAATAAATGAAATACAATTTAACTTAACCTGCGGTTAATGTCTCTGCTATTTTTTCGAGTGTGCTCAAGTCTGTTCTTTCTTGTTTTGTGAAGGCATTCTAAAGCATTCGCCCGTGCACTAACCTTGTATTAGTTTGCCTTGGTTTAAAGCATAGCCTACTATTATCATGCATTTGCATTAACATAAAATAAGATTATTGATGCATAAAAGTAGTTTTTTGATGTGCCTATTTTTTCGATTTTAAAGCCGTGTATACCTTTATAGGTGCAACGCACATGACCAACTAAGCCACCTCTGAAATCGTGGGAGTCTCAGCTTTCATCCCATGATTATTGTTGATAAATTCGAAAGTTTTTCCACTAGACAGTTTACTGTGCGACACTACCTTTCTAAGCATTCACGAAAGCCCTAAATGGCATCCCAATATTTACAAGAATTTGGAATTGTGGTTGAATAAATAATATTTAAATACCCAATTTATAAATAACTAAACATGCAATAGCTTGTGCACACTTTTTGGCAACACTTGTTAATTTACGATTTTCTTGCGAGAACACCTTACGTCTGCATTAAGTGATGGCAAAAAACCATTCAATTGTAGAAGAACAGTAAGGAGAAATAAAAACGTAGTTTGTTTGTTTGTTGGTGTTTTGTTAAAGCTTTAATATTCTGTAATATTAATCTACTAACATACTTCTCATTGTGTTTTTTAGAATTTTATTACTTATAGAGTATTTTTGGTTTCTCTAAAATTAGGAAAAAGGTTTCCTGATGATCTGGCCTAAGCAACCAGTGAAATACGTATAGGAACGAGCTCTTTTCCCCCAACAAATAAATTGCCATTTTTATTAAAAAACGTTATGGGTAAATGATTAATATTAAAATTCCCAAAAAATTTTATTAATAACTAAATATGCAACTGCTTGTGCAAACCTTTGGCAACACTTGTTATTTTTCGATTCTCTTGCGAGAACAAAATTAACTTGTGTATGCTTTTCATCACACCTTACGTCTGCATTCAGTGATGGCAAAAAACAAAATTGTAGAAGGACAGTAAGGAAAAATAAAAACGTGGTTTGTTTGTTGGTGTTTTGTTGAAGCTTTAATATTCTGTAATATTATTCTTTAACATGCATACTTCTCATTGTGTTTTGTAGAATTTTATTACTTATAAAGTATTTTTAGCTTCTCTAAAATTAGGAAAAATGTTTCCTGATGATCTGATCTAAGCAACCAGTGATATACGTATAAGAACTTGCTTTTCCCCCAATAAATAAATTACATTTTTATTTTAAAATGTTATGGGTACTTAGCATAATATTAAATAATTTATATTTTATTTATTTTTTCTCTTTCTTTAATTTTTAAATCAGACTTAAGATATGAGTACTTATTGTATGTATATAGACATTGAAGATACAATAAATAATCATACCTATCACGAAAAAACTTCTAAATTTTCTATCGTGAATGATTTCTACCGTAATCGTAAGATTAAAAACTTTACTTAAACATAACGTGGAGACATGTGCCTTCGAAACAAAACCACGCGGATTTCGTTTCATGTCGATGTCTTGCAAATGATTTAGCTAAAACAATTTGGTTTAATGGTCCTGAGTTTCTATCTATCTAACCAAATAATCTATCGTCATTCTTCGAATTATTGCTAACGTTCATCGTGTTCTTGTCAAAGAAAATCGAAAATTCTACGTAAAGTCAGAAGAATCACAATCATATGAGATTCAGCAGACAACAGTTGAAGACGAAATTGATTTGCTTCATTAAGGTCAAAATTTGCTATCTCCCCCTTCTATGATTAGATAGAGTATTTCAAGTCAACTATAATTATCGTACGAGTCCGTGGTCGACTGGTAATGCTATATTTTTGTATGCTTCAGTTTTACCCAAAGGGCAATGTTTCACAAAAATGTTCGTCGAATATCATCATCACAAACACTTACACATGCCGGTCAAAAGTTTTCCTTAAAATTATTCGTCAACAAGTCTGGCTAAAAATGTCAAAGATGTCGAAAGAAAGGTGGTGCGGTATTGCGTTCATTGCTTAAAATACAATCCTCAATTATTACACCAAGTAATGGGTAATCTTCCTAATGATCGATTGACGGCTCAACGACCTTGTCTTGTATCAGGTGTATATTCTGAAAACCTCTCTATAACTCTTTGTCTTCGCCTGTTTAAAGCTAAAAGAGTTCAAATAAGGTTTTTTCGATTATGCTAATATTAAAGAGATCATGCAGAACTGTGCAGTAGACTGGAACGTTAGTATAGAGCAACAAATTATTTTTTGTATTACCCGTTCTAATAGTGATTTAATATTGTCGTGTTATGTGAGAAGTTATCCTACAAAGTTTTATTGTGATAGAACCGCATAATATATTTTTGTACTGCAGAACACAAACATTTCTTGTCCATGTCATTTTAAAACCTTTATTTGTTGATGTTTTAGTACTACCTATGAGGGGTATTAAAACATAAAAAACATTTTTGTTTTAAATTTACTTTTTTTCTTTGTTGTAAGATAGATTGATACGATATTGTAATGATTTTTCTTTGACTAATTATTATAAAATAAATATTTAATCTATTACATATTGAAACAGAAAATATTTTTTCGTTTAACCCTACTGTGCAGTCAGTCATTGATTTTAAATTTTCATTTATACCTTTTCGTCATAAATGGACCCAAGTTAGTCGGTTTCACGAACAAAAAACCCGACGGCCTGTGCAACCTAAAATACCTATCAATCTTGGTTGTATCCACTTCGGTGCCCTCTGAGAGTCGGATGTTGAGTCTACTAAGACACTTCTCATACAATACATATTTCAAGCTAACAATATACATACATATATGTATGAAGAATTTGAAACTATTCTCCTCGAAGTCAAAGCTATTTTTAATACTTAAAATCTGATTGAAAGGACATTTCAATGGGGGCAGTATGTTCGGTCACAATACATTTAAAAAAAATATTGTAAATACTTTAATTAATTTAACTTTCTGTTAAAAATATGTTAAATTTTCTGAATTAGATAATGAGCATTTATTGGATTGGCAACCCTGTGCTCAAACTGTCATAAAAAGCAAAATTTTTTATCTGAGTTACAATTTTAAAATTAAATTATATTTGATAAATTAACAACGTAAATATCAATTTTGCTGTTTAAAATCGTAAATATTGGTACTTGGAAGTGTATTACACTGGAGTTTCCTCAGTAGAGCAGTGAAATACAAAATTGTTTACTATTTACTCTTGTGGTTCTTTTTTGGCGCTCGTTCTGGTAATTGGGGTCTCACTGTTAAATCCTGGTAAATTTAGTGACGAAAGGCCCCAAAGGTGGATTGTGGTGTTAACAGACGTGTGTTGTTGGTCATATTGTTGTTACCCGTCAGTATTTGGTGGTTAAAGGTTTGAAATGTATAATTTTATATTGTTGGTTGTGCTTGTTGTATTGGAATCTAGCCCTGTTAAAGATATATTAGCTGATTGAATAAACAAAGGAAAAAGTGCTGCCAAGTTTTTCGTATATTTAGTTGTATTCCTAAAGGCATATGAGTAGTAAACGAGCAATAAATTTAACATCACCAGATTACACGGATAAAAATAATTGTAAAAATATTTGTCAAATAATAATATGGCCGATCAAAGTAAAGATGTTTTTCATGGGACAAGCTGTGCAGTCTTTTAGACGATAAATTAAAGGATGTAACTAGGAAGTCAGATTTAGTTGATATTAAATATGATATTGAGGAATTAAAAAAGAAAACATTCAACAAAAAATGATCTAAAAAAATTAACTTCTCGCCTTGAATTCATTGATCGTAGGTCAAGATCGTCAAACGTTGTTGTTACGGGTTTAAAAAGCGACAAAGTAAATGCTGCCAAAGCTGAATTTTTAAAACTATGTTCCGATGTGCTAAATGTGAACATTAATGTTGTATCAGCTGGCATGATATCAGCTGGTAAAGCTTATTGTTTCACTTTAGAATCAAGTATGCAGGCCTATAACGTAACTGCTGCCCAAAATAAATTGAAATGAAAACAGTTTACATACAAAAAGATTATGCCGAAGAAGAACAAAATGTAAGATACAATCTGCGTCAAATAAGCAAAGGTATCTCAGAAAAAAAAAAATCAGAAGGTAAAAGTAAGGCTTGGAGAATTTTTTATTTTCGTAAATAATAATAGCTATACATGGTCAAGTGGTAAAATAATGGCTAATTCTAGCAGTGACGCTCAATATCTATGAAATTTACTTACAGAATGTAACTATCCGGCTGATGTAGCCATTAATGGTTGTCAAAAAAATAATTTTGGAAATACTGAGAACAATGACGCTCAATAGCAAATTAATTCATTAAATATATTATCTTATAATGTAGCAAATCCGTGAAACAAACATTATTTTTGTCTAGCACTGGCTGGACTTAAAAAGAATATTTTATTTTAGACTTAAGATACGAGTAATTATTGTTAGTTCAAAAATATTGAAATAAATAAATTATGAAAAAAAAATAATAATAATGTAGCAAATCTAGCAAGCTCAATAAATTTTGGTGATTTCATAACTTATATTAACAAATTTGAAGTTATTTTCCTATTTGAAACCCACGTAGAAGCTAATAGATAAACAGTATAAATTTTCATGCCTATTAAAAAATTACTCACTACAGCTGCGAAGAAAACACATAGATCTGGTCGTGCGAGTTGTGGTTTCTTGTATGGTTTTAAATAAGCACTACAAGAAAATTATTGTTTCAAATTTGCTAATATTCAGAAAAATATATTATTAACATTAAAACTTGACGGAATATTGTTTTATTTAATTCCTAGGTATTTAAACTGTACTAATTGGAATTCAGAATTAGAAAAATTTGATGAGTTTTTGCAAGAACTAAATCTTACAAATTTTTGCATAGTTGGAGACTTATATGCGAGAATTTCAGATTCACAAGTTCTTGATAGTAATTTTTTAAAAGATTTGCCTAATATGCGTGAAGTTAGATGTTTTAAAGACAAAGTTCTTAATAGCCACGAAAAAAAACCTTTGGAGTTAATTGATCAATTTGGTGGCATTGTACTTAATGGTAGGACTGGAAAGGATGTTCATGGGGAATACAGCTTTTGTGGTGTTATGGGTAGTTCTGTGATTGATTTTTGTATTTGTTCGCATAGTCTACTACAACATGTTGATGATTTCGCTATAGCCTGCAAACCATACTCCGACCATATGCCACTGTGCCTAAAAATAAAGAGTCTTTGTTCTAATATCAATCACAACGATAATCTACCTCTTGAAAGATTGCACTGGAACAACAAATTCGTCGATAAATATGTAGAAAAACTTAGTTTTTTAACTGAAACTGTTGATCTCCATACAAACGAGACGGTAGATGTTCTGATTTCTACAATTACAAAAAAACTTGCAAATGAGAAAATACCCAATATGAAGTTCTTTGAACCTAAGAAAAAGTGGTTTGATTGGAAGTGCGAGAGATTCCGTAAGACTATGTTACGAAAGCTAAAAGCTTACAGAAAAAAACACACATATATCAACAAATTACGCTATTTCACAGCTAGAACCAAATACCGAAAATTATGTATTAATAAAAAACTAGAATTTTATAATAAAAATTTAGATCAACTAAACAAAATAAAAAATAGTAGCGAGTGTGGAAGTTGTCAAACTCTATGAAGTCACGTACGCTTGCGACAAAAGGTAATTTAACAGCAGATGATTTTCTGTCACATTTTTCTACTTTGTTGAGTAACCACGAAAATGCTCCTACAATGAGCTGGTCAATGCCGTATTTCACTGATGCCTTCTTAGACTCACCTATCGAATGTTGTGAAATTTCTGCAGTAGTAAAATCTTTAAAACTTCACAAAGCCCCCGGCCAAGATGGTTTTATTTATGAATTTTACAAAAATGCACCTGATTGTTTTATAAATGAAATATTATCTGTTTTCAACAAAATATTTTTACAAGAAAAAATACCTTCGAGTTTTCACCAATCTATTTTGATACCGCTATTCAAGAAGGGAGATGCAAACTAACCATCTAATTACCGTGGGCTTTCACTAATCGACACTTTATGCAAAGTTTTTAATACTATTTTATTAAATAGAATAACAGAATGGACCGAAAACAACAATATTCTAAATGAATTCCAAGCCGGGTTTAGAAAGCAGTACTCAACTGTAGACAATATTTTTAATCTTGTTAACATTGTCAATTTAAACAAATTGAATGGCAATAACACGTTTGCATTTTTCGTAGATTTTTCTTGTGCCTTTGACATGATACCTAGAAACTCCTTGTTCTACAAACTTTCCTGTTTGGGACTATCATCTAAAATTATAAGATTAATTCAATACGCATATGAAAACAACAAAAGTCGAATCTGGGATGGAAGTACTTTTTCCGAACCTTTCTCTGTCGAGCTTGGGGTAAAACAAGGTTGCATTTTAAGTCCTTTACTATTCTCGTTGTACGTTAATGGCCTAGCTGATGAATTACTACATGGTGTAAATGTTGCAGAAACAAATGTAAAAACACTGCTTTATGCTGACGATATTGTCATAATTTCTGATTCAAAAGCTAAATTACAACAAATGATTCATGCTCTGTTTACTTACTGTACGATGTGGTGTTTAAAAGCTAACCTGAATAAATCAAAGATTGTTATATTTCGTACTGGTTCTAGAATATCTTCTAATATATATATATATATATATATATATATATATATATAACAAACCATGAACTGTTTAAAAATATGTTTCTGGACCGCAAACGGCTTACGCCAACACAAAAATGAACTCGAGTACTTCTTGAAGAACCAACAAATTGATGTCATGATGGTTTCAGAGACTCATTTAAAAACAAATAGCTTTCTTAAAATCAATGGCTATATATTATATGACACTAAAGACCCCCGTGGCAGAGCATGTGGTGGTTCAGCAATACTAATAAGGGCTTGAATTAAACATCATTTACTGTGTGACTTTTGTGAGGACTACCTTCAAGCAACAAACATCTGTATTGAAGAATATCATCAAAACTTTGTTATTTTTTCGATTTATTCACCTCCTAGATTTCAAATATCAGAGAGTCAATATATCGACTTTTACAAATCACTAGGTCCCTGTTTCATAGCATCAGGCGACTACAACGCTAAACATACGTTTTGGGGATCACGCCTAATAACTCCAAAAGGTCGTGTTTTGTTTGATACAATTTCAAAAATGCGTCTGAATGTAATATCAAGTGGACAACCCACCTATTGGCCTACTGATCGACAAAAAATACCTGATGTTATTGATTTTGGCGTGACTAAAGGTATTTCGAGAGAAATGATTAAGGTTGAAGTGTCACTGGAATTATCCTCAGATCATTCACCCACTATTGTCTATATATGGAATCAGCAAAATATCGTGCCGCCAACAACTTGCACAAGCATTAATTGGTTGAAATATAGAAAGTATCTCAGTACTCATTGTTCGGAAAACATACCGCTAAGAACAACAGAAGATGTGGACCAGAGTCTAATTTATTTTGATCAAAACCTTAAGTCAGCTGCCCAACATGCGACAGAAACCAGACAACCAGCTAGATACAATCAAATTTATTTTGTAGATGTCGAGCGGCTCTTGGCTGAAAAAAGGAAAATTAGAAGAGAGTGGCAAGCACACAGATCTCCTCAACTCAAATCTAGACTTAAAGATTGCACGAAACGGCTAAGACAACTGCTAGAATCTCGAAGAGTAGCATCTCTGAAAAATTACTTGGAAGACCTCGACGCAACTGCACAATCAGATTATTCATTATGGCGTGCTTGTAGGAACCTTAAAAGACCGGTCGTACGTAAGCCTCCCTTGCGAACTTCTTGTGGAAACTGGGCAAGGAATGATACCGAAAAAGGCAATTTGTTTGTTGGACATTTGAAGAAGGTTTTCACCCCAAATGTATGTACTGATATAACTGAGTTGCCATCAGTAGAGACTAGTGCCGTAGTACCCCTAAGATTTGAATTTAGCGATATTGAAAGTGCAATAGCAGATTTAAGCACCAAAAAAGCCCCTGGCGTTGATAAAACAAGTAACAAGATGTTAGTTGAGTTGCCCCGTATAGGTCGCAGAATTATTCTGTTTGTTTTTAATGCCATCTTACGTCTTGAGTACTTTCCCACAGAGTGGAAGGTCTCTTTGATAACTATGATTCCTAAACCAGGAAAAGACCACACAAAAGTAGAATCATACAGACCTATAAGCCTTTTATCTAACGTGTCAAAGTTATTTGAGAGAATATTAATAACTAAGCTGAATCCAATACATAGCGCGAAAGGATGCATTCCGAACCATCAATTCGGCTTCAGAAAACAACATAGTACGATCCAACAAACACACAGATTAGTAAATGTAATTAAAACGACCTTTGAAGAAAAAAAATACTGTTCTGCGCTCTTTATCGACGTTTCTCAAGCATTCGATAAGGTTTGGCACGAAGGCCTAATATTTAAACTAAAGCTGAACTTGCCCGAAAACTTGTATAAGCTTTTAAAAGATTATTTAACGAATCGCAAGTTTTTACTAAAAGAAGGTGACTTTTTAAGCTCGCCACAGCTCATTGAAGCCGGAGTTCCCCAAGGTAGTGTTTTGGGACCAATTTTATATTTACTGTACACATCGGATATGCCAATTAGCACCCTAGTCCACACATCAACTTTTGCAGATGACACAGCTTTCTTAAGTATTCATGAAAGTGCCCAATAAGCATCACAAATTTTACGAGACCACATACTCAATTTGGAAAAATGGCTAGAAAAATGGAGAATAAAAGTGAATGAACAAAAATGCACTCACATAACTTTCACACTGCGTAGGGACTCATAGGAGGGCTATTCGCATAAATAACCAAATGATACCACAGCTTTGAGACGTTAAATACCTGGGTATACATCTTGACCGTCGCCTTACTTGGAAAAGCCACATTGACTTCAAGTTAACACAAATGAAACTAAAAGTAGTACAACTAAATTGGCTTATTGGCAGAAACTCCACCCTGAGCTTACATTGTAAACTTCTACTGTACAAGTCGGTCCTCAAACCAATTTGGTGCTATGGGATTCAGTTATGGGGCACTGCCTCAGCTAGCAATTTAGAAAAAATTCAAAGGCGCCAAAATAAGATTTTACGTATTATTACATCTGCTCCCTGGTATATAAAAAATTCAAACATCCACAAAGACCTAAACATGCTATCAGTTAAAGCAGAAATAGCGAAACATGCAGTCACATATCTAAAGAGGCTTGAATCTCATCCAAACCCTTTGCCGCGTAACATACTGAATGAACCTGGTTACATTCGACTAAAAAGAAGAGACACTGCTTTTCTTGGCCGTACATTAGAGGGATGACCCGCAAATGATTTCAAAATCCGTGAAACAAACATTATTTATATATATATATATATATATATATATATATATATGTTTCGTTTTAGCTAGCTGAAGGAAATCACAATGGACTGTCTCGGTCTCCGAGTAGAGGTGCCATTTTTGGCACAACCCTTCTTAACCTAACAAATATATCTACTTGTCCTTGCTTTGATTAAAATAAAATACATTAAACATCATTGGATTCACATACATTTTTTTGTTCGTTTTTCGCTTGCCGACAAAATTATTGTTCTTCGTTCACAATTTTATATGAAATCTAAAGAGATAAAGAAAAATTAACACCAGCAGAATGCATTTTCTGGATCGCTACATCCATCGTCAGCATTCTTCGTATCTATCAACACGGTAGTTTCAATTAATTTTCTATTCAAATTTTACGAAGAATGCTGACTACGGATGTAGCGATCCAGAAAAGGCATTCAATTCTACTGGAGTCTAATTTTTAATTATCTCTATATAATAAAGAACTTAAGCCTAAATAATTAATTAATTCGTTTACAATTTTATTTATATAATATTATGCTGCGTATTATTATTCATTACTTTTTTTAATGCATAATTCATATATGGCCTTATAGGCTCGATTAAATATACAAATGAAATACAAAAAATCATTTCAATTTGGAAGACGTACTTACAAAAAATACTTACCAATATTAATTTATTAGTTAGCTGCTTCATTTCCTTTTTAAGCTCATCTTGCTGGATTACGTTAACTTCTAATGTTATTAATTCTTTTGCCAAAAGTTTACAAAGTTCTTTGTTACTTGAGTTGTTGACCATTTCATTTAAAAATACCAAAGCCAACTTATTGTGGGAGTTTTCACAATTTTTTCCAGAGATAACATCTGGACGAGTGGCATCTATTATAAAGCGAGTTATAGTTTCGGGGCGAATATCATGCAACGGACTGTCGTAAGGCGCAGAAAGTACTGAATTAACAGTTATTATTAGACAGGGTTGTAACAAATTTTGTTTTCTATGCTGTATGAGGTTCTCCAGAAAAACGCCTAATATTTGATTTATTTCCGGTTCTGAATTTTTGTAACAAAGAATATAATTAAAGAATTTGTTTAATAATTCAAATTAAAAGTTTAATAAGTAAAAGTATAATAAGTAATTAAAAGTTTAATATTGTGTCAATATCGCCTAACTGAAAAATGAATAATTCCTTTGTAAAGAAAAGGTTCGAATAAAATAAATATTCGATTATAGTGCAGGGCACTGCATTGACAATTATTTGAAAGTAAAATACCTTAATTGCATAATTGCTACCTAAAGTTACTGTCTTGCTATTAGATTGATTTTAGCAAGATAGTAACGCAAATAAAATAAAACATCGAAAATTATAAAAAAATGTTCGTCATAGATTTTGTTTAATGTAGGGAGAATAACGAATCATACAACTTCCTTAACGGGTCTCTTTTCAAGCCGCTTCCGTCCCCTATGATTACAGACAACGTACTAAAACCAGCTTTTAATCTTGTCTTTAGTGATTTCAGATTGTCGACTGGTAACTGTTAGCCTTCTTTCTCATCAAGCAGTCTCTAGTAATTGATAGCGTATGTTCAAAGCTCAGGTCCCCCATGGCATCCACATTTAACAAGCTTCTACCAGTGGTCCTAAGTCTTATACAAGGCGAATTCATACCAGGTGTGAGCAGTAGAGCAACAACTACAACAAAACAACAACTTTGACATTAGATTAGCAGATATGAAACAATGTATTTTTGACAAGACATTAGCAAAAAACGAGAGCAAAAAACAATCAGCTGGGCTATCAACTCCACCTGGTATGAATTCGCCTTGGTCTTATGCTAGCCAGTGCCGGACATTCACACACAATGTGCGCTACCGTCTCAACCTCCTCCAGGCACAGTCTGAAAGTATCATCACCGATTTTCATCTTGGCTAGATGATACTTGAAGATTCCATGACCTGTCACTAATGCAGTTATCCAGCTTAGAGTACTTCTATTGTATCCGAGTACCTTGCTGGCCTTCTTGCCCATTGGCTCTTTGAGCACCATTTGAGCCTGCATACTAAAGGTCAAGCACCCTCTTTCCATTCAGGTTCTCGTCACAGCTACCATCCACCTTAATCTTACAAGTGGGGTTCTTCCAGATTAAGGTTCCAGGAACCCTGTCGTCTGGTGCCCCCATTTACCCCGATAGCACTGCGTCAAAACTTTGAGAATGCAATGACAATTAGTGCCCCCGGGGGTGTTCGTCATAGATTACATAGAGGCCCAACTCTCAGTCTGTCAGTTAAGACATTGTCACTGACTTCACATATACGGATTTTAATTACTGCACTTCAAACACAAAGCTATGACATTTTTTAAAGATCACGCCACATAGACGCTTTAATATTCAATTATTTCTGCTACAAATTGAATCAAAATCACATGAATTTTATAATTTTTACAGTCAAATATTTTTATTTTGTTGACATTTTTTTGTGAAGTTCATTTCGTGAAGGGATGAATATTTTTTTGCAAAATAATAAATATTTAAAATTCTTTACTCGTGGGGAGTGGTCAAATTTACCATCAGATTTAGCGTCAGATCCACAAGTCAAAGGCAACACTTTGTGATGTTACACTTCTTGGAATTCCAATATTCGGCAAATCATTCAGAACTGTGGACGAGTTAACACATTCCATTTGAGAAGAAACCATTTCCGTTTTAACTAGTCGAAAAAACATACAAAGACCCTGCACCCATTAAATCTAAAAAAAAATCAAGATCACAGACGTACTTTGCAATACATCGCTCGCCCCCACATTAAGTTTTTTGGAAGAGGAGGAACTTTGCGAGCTATTCTACCCGGTAGTTTTGCACCCAGAAATCTTCTTCGAACTGTTCGGGATGATACCACATTTCCAATTTCAACTGCAATTGCCTTACACGACTTGAAAGGGTCTCGTTTAGATAAAGTTATTATACGATTATCGGTAGCTGGAGATGTTTTTTTACACACTCCATGTTTTTTAGCATTCCATTTTGGTTTCAAAGCATTTGTAACGAAGTTTTCTGATCGTCCTAACGATGTTGCAATACATTTGTAAGTTTATCCTTGTTCCCGAAGTTGGCGAACCAGACGTCTTTCTTTTTCACTACAATGATGTCCACGACCCATATTAAGTTGTTTTTTTTTTATTTCATATTTATTTATTGTATCTTCAATATGTTTGAATGTTTGAACAAACAATAATTACTAATATCTTAATTCTAAAATAAACAAATAACTATATTTAGTAAGTTCAGCCAGTTCCAGACAAAAATAATGTTTGTTCCACGATTGTTGAAATCATTTACGAGTCATCCCTCTATTGTACGCCCAAGAAAAGCAGTATCTCTTCTTTTTTGTCGAATGTAACCAGAAGCATTAAGAATGTTAAGCGCCAATGCGATGGGTAGTTATCTTGTCGCGATGCAGAGGCTTAATTGCAAACCATGAGGCCATGCTGGTAAGGCCATCCATGCCAGACGGGCTCATGACGGGCTGCAATTGCCGCAGCTGCAATTGCCGCAGCTGATGTGAGCAGAGGGACTACGAACAAGATTTCGGGTTCCACTGTCTCACCTCCCCCAGCCAGTGGAGGAACCGCGAATTAGTCTTCGGCTCTCATGAGGACACACTCTCAAAATCTGAGTTCGTGGGTGAGTTCTTTGAGAGGATGGACGAGGCAGTTGACGAGGACGCCCTTTTGGACTCTGATCGAGAGGACGTCGACGTGTCAATTGTACATGCCACAGGAGATGGTGACGCAAGTCAATCTTCATCACTCTAAAGCAGCTTCGGCTGCACTGCTCCTCCGCCTGATAGAGGGGAAGAACTAGTTTTAGCCCAAGAACGCTGACTACATAAAGGCAGGATTTGCGGGCTTGGTGCAAAAGGCTTTAAGCTTCTGCACACGAATGGTCCAGGTAAGATCAGATCGTGTATAGTGGCTAAAAGCGACTTGAATATCTGCATTCTGTCTGATTTCAGTGATAAAGATACGGTAGCAGGACCCTGGGACGGGAAACCCCAGCGAAACAGAAGTAAAACTAACTGGTAGCAACAGCAATCTATTCTCTCAAACTTTCTTTCGAGCCGTCCGGCAGGGTGTCGATGTCGCAGTGGGTGCCCTAACAAATGCATTCGAATTAGCGACGTCGGAACCATGTAGATTCAATATATGCCGTGGTAGGTTGCAAGCCACGGTGGAACTCCGACAGCGGAAGCTCGTAAAACCTCCCGCAAACTTTTCAATGAGCCAAAAAGACTGGGTAACTGGTCAACATACAAGGCCTCAGTAAACAGATTTAAAAACCTCATAAGAAATGTGAAAACGACGTCATGGAGATCCTTCTGCAGCGGCGGAGAAGGGTCTTCTGAGACAAGCCGGATTTGTAAAATCTTATCAGTTTCGCAAGTTGTGCCGAGTTTCATTAAGAAACCATGTGGCAACTGGACAATTGACCCTTGAGGTACTTATGGACACACATTTCCTTAGTTGTACTCCCCTAACAGGGGAGCACTTGACATGCTCAGATTGCTTCTCACGAGCACCAATCTCTATTAATAGGGAAGAACTCTTGTGGGCAATAAAGAGCTTTGACCAGTTCAAATCCCCGGGTCCAGATGGCATTATACCTGCTGACCTTCAGCATAATGCGGACATTATAATACCACGGCTAATCCGAATGTATACAGCATGTCTGTCATGCGCGTATATTCCGGAACTGTGGACCAGGTGTTCCGTTGTTTTCATCCCTAAAGGAGGAAAAACATCGCACACCTCACCGAAGTATTTCAGATCTATTAGCCTGTCATCCTTCCTTCTGAACACTGGAACGGATAATTGATCTTCATATAAGAACAACGATTAATCCGAACCGACTCTCAACATATACCAAAGGCAAATCGGTTGAAACCGCACTGCATATGCTCGTAGGATACATTGAAAAATCTCTAGAGCATAAGAAATATGCATTGGTAGCGCTCCTTGATATAGAAGGAGCGTTAAACAACGTGAAACCAGAGACCATCATTTGGGCTCTGGAGAGACTGGACGTAAATCAGTCAATTATTAGCTTCATTTCGAATTTGCTGACCTATAGAGTCATCATATCTAATATGGGGCGGGCTATTGTCTGCAGGGCTGTCACCTCTTCCTTGGAACCTCGCCATAAATTCATGGCTCACGGTGGTGTAGGACTCCATGATGTTCACAACTGTAGCATATACGGATTATGTTGCAGTAGCTGTCAGGAAGACACCTGGACATTCTATCGCGACGTTTGCAATCGCTTAGACAAATTAGTAAGTGGAGCACTGGGGGAGGCGTCTTCATCCCTCGTTTTCAAATAAGGATCAGGTTTAGGCTGCAAAACCAATGCAGCACTGTTCAGGCACACGCTAGGAGATTAACTGCCAGTTCCACGATGTCGATCGCTCGCACTAATACATTTAAAACAAAAACAAATTCAAACATTTTGTTTTTGTTTTAAATGTATTTGTGCTAACGATCGGCATCGAGCGGCATCGTGGGACAGGCAGTAAATCTTCCGTACAATGACTTCTGTAGAAGTTGTAAAGACGAGGAGGAGGAAGAGTCGGTGAAGCACCTCCTCTGTCACTGCTTAGCCCTATCCACATAAAGGGCGGCGCTGCTTGGCAGCCCGATACTGCAAGACCTTGCAACCTATCGGGTTGGGATATTAAAAGGATAAATTTATTTATCCGTATTTCTGGATGGTTTTTGCACCTAACCTAAAGTGTGGATATGCAGGTATCTTCCAGCTCATCCCTCTTTCGGGCGTCACAACGGGACCAAAAGGACACAAGTGAGTCGGTTCTCCTCTACACGGAGCCGGCGACCCGTGCTACCTAACCTAATATCACTACATAACTTTTGCCTTTTTTAATTTATGTTTAGTTTTTCTTATAATTAGTCCGACCGAATAAAATAAAAACACACGGATAAGTAAATGCATATCACAAAACAATTTGCAAATGTAAATATTAAGGCAATTATTAAATGATCAATCACAATTGTAGTATTCTTTGTATAAGTATATGTTCATATATTTGTACATTCTCTTGTTTAATAAGAAAACAACCACTTTTACAATTAAGGAATTTATTTCTATCACACAGCAAAAGCAAATTATTACGCCTCTTTTAAATACTATTCCAATGAATTTAATAGTAGATGAAGATGACCAAGATGGCGATCCTTTGCAAAACAAAAAACAAATTAATTTATTAAAGGTTCTTTTTTATATCCAAATATCCAGTTCGAAGCACCGGATATTTGCGTGAAATAAAAAAATGAGACACAAGTGGTTAATTTTAAAAATGTATTGAGATAAAATCAACTTTTATTGAATATTACCTTTATTCTCAAAATGTGTGACACAATGGCGATGCAATCAACAATAATGTTTTTATAAATTTGCCGAATTGCGAGCAATGGTTAAAGAAAATACCGTTAACGGATTATTCGTTAGAATCTACATATATAGAACCTCTCTCACAGGGTGCATAAAAAATGGATCTATATAAATCCTGAAAGGCCTACAAAAATAAATTAAAGTATTAGAAAAATCGTAATTTAACAACATATTGAATATTTAAGTTTTATTTGTCCAACTATTTATTAACATGCAGATGAAGTTTTGAAGTCAAGCATAAGTTCGTTTTATTCGAAGTTTAAAAAATATTTTTATTTCAGGCAGCTATTAAATTACATGGCAGTATGTATATTATCTAGGTGTTATTCTAGATTACAAACTGTCATTGAACCTTAATGTACAATTTAGGGCAAACAAGGCTTTAATAGCCACATATACCTGTAAGAAGGCCATAGGTAAAAACTGGGGCATTAGCCCCAGAAATGCCTACTGGCCAAACAGCAATAAGGCTTAGTGCAACTGGGGCATGGAAATCGAAGAGTTTCGGCCATGCGACTATTTTGGGATATGAGCGCATATCGACTATCCCGGAAAATATTGATTATTGCGCACTCTCAGCCATGCCGACCAGAAGGTTCGGAGTATCAACTTCAGGCACGTCATCTATGATGACACATGATCGTCATCAAGAGGACGTGCTTGAGGTCTATACAGACGGATCTAAAACGGACAATGGAGTGGGGGAAGGCGTCTTCATCCCTAGTTTTCAAATAAGGTTGAGGTTTAGGCTGCAAAACCAATGCAGTACTGTTCAGGCTGAAATTTCTGCCATAAAAAGAGCGGCATACTGGCTAAGGTATCACAGGATATATGGTAAAGATATCCAGTTCTGTACCGATAGTAAAGCTGCGATATACTCCTTATCGGGCGTTTATACAATGCCCAGTTTGGTTCGTGAATGCCGGACATCTCTAGACGAGATGGCGAGACATTCCAACCTGGAACTCTTTTGAGTGCCGGGGCATGCGGGAGTGCCCGGAAATGAAACTGCGGACGAACTGGCTAGATCTGGAACCTACCGTAGGGACCAGGAGATAGATCAACTAGTTGGCGTTCCGCTAAATTGCTGTAAATACAATTTCCAGCAGGAACTACTAGGGGCTGCGCAAACCAGATGGTCGAACGAGCCCACCTGCATGATCTCGAGGATTTTATGGCCTCAGTATGATTGCAAACGTACTGCAATCCTACTGAGAACCCCGCTAGGACAAATTGGTACACTAGTGGCTGTACTGACAGGGCACTGCACTATAGGTGCACACGCTAGGAGATTAAATCTGCCGTATAATGACATCTGTAGAAGTTGTCAGGACGAGGAGGAAGAAGAGACAGTGAAGCACCTCCTCTGTCACTGTCCGGCCCTATCTACGGAAAGGGCGGCGCTGCTTGGCAGCCCGATACTACAAGACCTTGCAGACTTATCGGGTTGCGATATTAACAGGATAAATTCATTTATCCGGCTATCTTGGTGGTTTTTGCACCAAACCTAAAGTGTGGATCTGCAGGTATCTTCCTGCTCATCCCTCTTTCGGGCGTCACAACGGTACCAAAGGGACCCAAGTGAGTCAGTTTTTCCCCCTACACGGAGCCGGCGACCCGTGCAACCTAACCTAACCTACGCGCCAATGGATTTGGATGAGTTTCAAGCTTTTTCAAATACGTTACCGCACGTTTCGCTATTTCTGATTTAACTGTTGGCACTTTTAGATCTTTGTGGATATTAGAGTTTTTGATATACCAGGGAGTAACAAACAGTAATATCAAACGGCTTTGATATATTTGATAATAGGCTTATAGGTCTGTATGATTCAACCTTGGTGTTGTCTTTTCCAGGCTTAGGTATCATAGTAATCAAAGAAATCTTCCACTTTGTAGGAAAGTACTTAAGACGTAAAATGGCATTAAAAACAAAAAGAATAATTTTTTGGGCGATACGGGGCAATTCAAATAACATCTTGTTACTGATTTTATCGTTACCAGGAGCTTTCTTAGAGTTTAAATCGGTTACTATCTTTTCAATATCTCGAAGCTGAAACCTTAAGGTAATTAATTAAAGGTAACTGCCGGACTAACATCGATAGGTGGAAGCTCAGCTATATCAGTCGAGACAATTGGAGTAAACAGATTACCTTTTTCGGTATCATTTCTTGCCCAGCCTCCACAAGAAGTTCGTACTGGAGGCTAAAGTAGGACTGGTCTTTTAAGGTTTCTACATGCACGCCATAATGAATAATCTGATTATGGAGTTGGGTCCAGATCTTCCAGGTAATTTTTCAGAGATGCTACTCTTCGAGATTCTAGTAGGTCTCTTAGCCGCTTCGCGCAATCTGTAAGTCTAGTTTTAAGTTGAGGAGATCTATATGTTTGCCAATCTCTACGAATTTGCCGGGTTACAGTTGAATGTATCTATCCATTCCCACTTGAGTCTGGGGTTTTGGGCGTTGTCCGTTATTGTTTTGGTCGTACTCCGATTTACTTTTATTTTATTGTCACTACTTAGCAACAACGGTGAGCAGGAACGTGTGCGGTAAATTGTCGCAGCATTTAAAAACAAATCATTTTTTTGTTTTTGTTTATTTCGCTGTTTTCATCAGCATTTATCATAACATAAGCATTTATACTGCTTACGTTCGCACTTTTATTAAGAATGTTTAAATTTGAGTCACTCATAAATGAGCCCTCGCACTGTACTTTTGGTTTGTCTTATTATTCAACTAATAATGCCGTTGTAAACATGAGAAAAAAATACAACAATTTTTGTAATTCTGTGTGAAACAGCTTTTATTGTTTTTGTTTGTTTGTTTATTTTAAATTCACTCACTAACTTTTGTTTGTATTAAACGTTTTTTGCGAGCTTAATAAAACACGTCCGTTCTATTAGACGAATAACTAGCGAATGAATTTGTTTTTAATAAAATTTAATGTTGCAGCTTATTTCCAAATAATATTATTTCACTTATTGGCTTACTGTTTTTCTAAAAAAAAAATACAATAATCCCAAATTGAAATAATTCACACCTATTTTTCTGTCCAAGTCAAATAACAGTTAAAACAAAAATGTCACAGAAGTCTTCATAACACAGGTTTCTGCTAGTGGGATTTCCCTTTTTTCTTTATAAAAATTATGCCAGACTCATTATTAAAAAAAAAAAATATGTAGGAGTAGTTAATAAAATTTCTGTTAAGTTAAAAAAATATGAAATCGTTACACCTATTTTTCTGTTCATGTGTGTATGTGACTAAAAGTACATACATATATAGCTCTACATTTTAATTACTTATTAATTATTATTCAATTGAATTAGATTCACAAATACTCACTAAATATTTAATTTTATTTAAAAAAAAGGACAATAAATTTTAATTTTATTATTTATTCCGTGAACAAATTACTGCGGTTGATTCACTTAAAAAGAACAAAATGGTTGCAAACGATCAATCACAATAGGTAAAAATTTATGTAAAACCATTGTAAGTGCATGTACTAATCAGTGTTCGAAAAAAACACTAAAGTACGCAACATAAATATTCTGTACTGTATTACAAATGTAAAGTACGCAAACACATTCGCTACCACAAAAACCACTTTGCATGTTACATTTTTAATGTTTACGAATGTCTACACAAACACTCACAAAACGTAGTGAACTAAAATCACAAACATTAATTTTTAGTGTTTGTGTAGAAAGTACGCTAAAATGTTAGGTACACTACGTCAGATTTGGGTTTTAGTGAACTTTTTTGAGATCACTAAAAACTTTTTAGTGTACGCAAGCATTAAACAAATTTTAATAGAAAAACCAATTATAATATTTTTTTTTAGAAAGAATTGAATTCGAAGAGTTTCTGAAGTATCATTTCTTATATTGCTGCTTTGGTTTTCAAGTGTTTTTTTTTTTTTTCTAAAAAAAAAATAAAATAACCAACTAATAAGTAATTCAAAATTAATCTCCTTTTCTATATTTTATTTTCATACAGTTCTTTTTTACCTTCTATTGTGCATTTTCGTTTCTAGAGAGTTATGATATATTTTTTGGCTTTTTCTTTTTCTTCAGGGTCCAAGCAAACCCTGATTTGTGGGTCTAGGTAAATTGCTGCAGCAAACAGTTCACTGTGGAAAAGTTTAGTTTTTCTTTCATTGAGAGAATTCATTAGCCGCTTTGTCAAATCATTTTGTTGCATATTTTCCAACTGAAATAAAAGGTCCATAATTACAATATAAAGCTAACTAAAACATTGCTGCTCACTTTGAAATTTTATTGTGGCGTCATAAACTGGTTTGAATATTTGTACAAAGTCTTTTATTATCATTGGGACTAATATAAAGGCTGTGGTTTTCATCACTTAATATACCAGTGAATTCCCTTATTTCCAACAGGCGAGCAATCATGTCAAAGGTTGAATTTTAAAGCACACTTCCTCTGAATATACTCCGCATACAATTCGGGATGGCATTGCTTTAAATGCCTTTCCAAATTTCCAGTATGCTTGGATAATTCTTTGTTACTACAGGTGTCGTTGTCGCAATATACTTTATTCTCTCCCTTTGCAAGAAACAAACTATGCAGAGTTATTTTTTGGACGTGGCATATTTAGGTGTGATTTAAAAAGCGTTAAAATATAGACTAATGAAATTGCAATAAACTTGCCAGTTTATATATAATTTCATTTAACGCATTTCAAAAATAAAAAAACATATTAATATTATGTTACGTTTGGATATATTAAGTAGGTACCTGGTCCTTTATTCAAATAAGGCAGTGTAATACAAATTTATATTTTACGATGTGTTTTTCTATAAATAAAAAATTTTGTTTTTTAGTATGTAAAATTTCTAATTAGCTATTTTGCCTGTTCGTAATTTCAATCTTTTTTTGCCTGCTGATAATTTCCATACATTCATATTAGACCCATTGGCGAGAATTATTTCTTTACTTCAATAAACAACAACAAACCCAAAAAAATTATACCTACCAACAAAACACACAACACGATGACTAAAGATAACATACAAAAATTTCTTTAATGCTTGCGTACACTAAAAAATTTTTAGTGATCTCAAAAAAGTTCACTAAAACCCAAATTTGACGTAGTGTACTTATCGTTTTAGCGTACTTTATACACAAACACTAAAAAATAATGTTTGTGATTTTAGTTCACTACGTTTTGTTAGTGTTTTCTTTTATCTGTTCTTGGTCGTTGTGTACGTATTATGTTTTTGAAAAAGTTCACAAACACTAAAAAATATTTTTAAGAATTTGATCTGTGAAGTACACTATGGTTTGTGTACTGTTTTTTTTTCGAACACTGGTACTAAAAAAGACACATATATTCATACACTTTTTCTTCTTTTAAGTTTTTTTTTTTGTTTATTAACTATAAAATAAAAAATAAAATATAAACCAAATTACACAGCTTATTTAAAAAAATTAAATTAATGAAAGTGGAGTAGATTGTTTAAAAAGTGGAGTAGATGCTATGACGATGATCCTTGAAGGAAAAAGAAAGTATTTATTTCTTGAATATAATCCTCAGGATCCGGCTCGAATGGACCAAATGTTTGTGTATGAAAAGCAGCAGAAGAAAAGTGAAATAAAAAAACAATTGTTTTAGTGTATAATTTATATATTTTCTTTAATAAATATATTTTTACCTTAGAGAATACAATTGCGCTGTGTCTACTTTTAATTTATATCATGAAGTAAGTATTTACAACAAAAAAACAACGAAGACGGTGAAAACCAAGTTTTGTTGAACCGTTAGCGGTTTTACTCGTTAGAATCCAAAATACTCCCAAAAAATACAAATTTACAAAAGGAGTAGAATTTAGATCCCAACAGAGTCACATTTAATTAGTAAAATTCATAACTAAAAAGTTCAACCTAAACAAGGAGATAGACTAAAAATTCGAGACAGTTGGTTCAGGTGGAATGAAATTAAAAAATTGGTATCTGGAAAGGTTGATGGAAGATCCAAACTCATTAAACTATATGGAGAGCGAATTAATCGACTCAACTTAGAATTCGATATCATCATGTCGCAGTCACATTCAAAAAACTGAAAAACGTCTGTCAAATGAGAAATGAAGGCTATAATAATTTAACAACATACCGTGACTGAAACATAAATAATTTAATAGATCTAAACGGTTTTGAAAATAAATATCTTTACCCATCCTTTTTTTTCGAATCTAAAAAACACTTAGATTTTAATATTACTTGAAACGCACCTAGAAGAACAAAAATTTCAAAGAGTTCAAAAGTACTTTACGAAATTTGAGCTTTGTTTTGAAGAAACTGAAAGAACTCATAGATTTGGGCGAGCAATGGGTGGATATGTATGTGGTATTAAGAAAAATTTGCTGAAATTGGGTATCAGATATAGAAGATGGGTCATTCTGTTTGAAAATTTGTACGAAATTTGTTAATTTAACTATTGTTCCCATATATTTACGACTAGCAAGTTGGGATAATGAATTTAAGAACCTTAAAAATCTTTTTGAGAAAAAAAACTTTGTAAATCCAATATTAATAGGAGACATGAATGTAAGCTTAACCAAGAGAATATTGATTTATATAGAAATCTATTTAGCGTTGGCAAAGATGTTAGAAAATCAAAAGATAAAACTATAAATAGAAAATGCCGCCTTCTTAATTTTAAATGGAAGAACAAGATGCGATGAGGAGGGATCTCTGACATATACCAATTCAAATGGAGAATCTGTAAAAGATATCAGTGTATCATCACAAGAACTTCTAAATCATCTCAATCTCTGTTGACGATAAAATATGGTCTGACCACTTTCCAATTATACTTTAAATATAAATCACACAAACGAAAAGGCCAAAAAACTACAATTGCTCTCAAAATTACGCTGAAATAATATAAATAAGGAACATTACCAACGGAGACTTAATAACAACTTAAATTTTATTAACCCCATTAAAGCTAATTTGGATGATCTATGTGAAGTAATTAAAAAATCAACTCCAACATCTATCAATCAAAACGCATCTTTTAAATCACTCCAAAAATGGTATAACGATAAATGTCACAAAGACAAAAAAATGTCACAGATAAAAAAGCTTCGAACTACTTAAACAATATAGAAACTCCAATAATGCAGAAATAAAGAAAAGTATATTGTAGAGCAAAAACGATTGCGGAATTCACGGTTTGCTTTGTAGACCTTTTACATCTTATAGGTTTGGTAAATATTGATAAACAACAACAAAATACATAGGTTATTTTAAATTTACCAAAGCAAACAAGGTATAAAAGGTCTACAATAGCAAACAGTGAATTCCGCTAATATAAAGCAATGTGCCATGCAAGTAAAATAAAATGTTATCAAGAACTTGCTAATAAAATAAACTGTATAAGAATAGCAAGCAATGGTGTAAATCAAACAAGATACTAATTATAAAATTGGCTCAAGCATTTCTGCACCGACATGTAAAGCTATATTTCGAAAATCTTTTAAATCCACCACAACCAGAAGTTCACATATAATATGCTCCAATATACAGAGATGCCTTTCTTGATAATCCTATTACAATTAATTAAATAAAAACAATACTTAATAAGGTTAAAATAAATAAAGCCCCAGGTGAAGATAGAGTTCCTAATGAGTTTTTTTTTTATTAATGCCACAGATGAATTCTATGTGCAACTGGTAAAAATCTACAACAAGATGTTTAACAGCGGCACAATTGACAAGTCGTTTACGAAAACCATATTTTTTCCTATATACAAGGAGATCCTGATCAGCCTGAAAATTATAGAGGAATCTCCTTTATGAACTGTGCTGCAAAAATTATGATGGGATTAGCAAATTAACGTTGGTATAACTGGATAGAATATAATAATATACTGACAGAATACCAAGCAGGATTTAGAAGAAGTTATTCGACAGTGGATAACATTTATAATATATCTGCTATTGGAAGTTATAAGTTAGCAGCGAAAAGGAAGATTTACGCTTTTTTCGTTATCTTCCAAGCAGCATTTGACAGTGTTTCAAGAACATCCCTAAATTACAAACTTTATGGAATGGGTATATCCTACAAATTTACCAGATTTATAGAAACTATATACAGCAATGCCCAATCTGCCGTGTGGTCTGGTGATGAATTTTCTGAATATTTCGAAACTAAATCTGGTGTGAAACAAGAATGCTTAATTTCTCCATTACTTTTTGCTTTATACATAAACGATTGACACGAATACTTGGAAGCTAAACTTATGGTTGAGAATTTAAATATTAGACTTTTACTGTACGCAGACGATATTGTTATTTTAGCTGATGAAGTTGTAATAATGTAAAAAAATGATCCAAATCCTAAAAGAGTACTGCAATATCTGCAACCGAAATTTAGAAATTCTAAAACGGAGGAAGACAAAGAAGCAGAGTACCGAAACGTTCACTCACATTTCATTTATGTATGAATATGTACATTTTATTTTTTTACTGTTTCTTTTCATACATGTGTGGGAGACTACAACATTTTTTTTGTTTTTTCATTTATGAATGCAATGATTTATTTTTTTTTTTCTTTCTGTTCAAAAATGAATAAATGAGAACATATTTTGTTTTTCACATTTGAGTGTTCATATTTGAGTATTTAAAACTTTGATAATTTTTCATAAATGAAAAGATCGTCGAAAAATATGCGCTAAGCATTCACTTATATAAATACACGCACATATATGTATATGTATTTTGTAATGTGCAACTACCGACGTATGCAGTAACAAAATGTTTTTTTATTTCTTTTGGAATATATTGTAAAATTGTATTTTGAGTTAATATGTAAGTATGTATGAGTTTTTACTACATTTTATGTTAATCTTTATAATCTTTACAAAATTTTCTCCGTTAGTTATATTAAAAGCAATTATTTTTTCTTTCTTTCTCCCTTTTACATGTACTTAAGTACCTAAATATGTTAAAAAAAAATTGATATGTACATACATATGCTATCGTAGGCAGAAAATTCTTTAATTTTCATTTATGATAAATTTTTAACGTACATATACATTTATGAAAAAGAACATTAATTAGAAGAAGTTAATTTATCACTTATCATGTATGTATGTTACAAAAACAAAAAGGTACACGCATCCATGTATAAACATAGGCAGAACACTTTTTATTGTTCGTTTATGAGCATGAAAAATAAATATAAAATTTTAGATTTCTCATTTATGAAAAATATCATGAATGTTGATTTTTGAATCAACATTCGAATATGGTACAGAAATTCTAATTTCAGCATAAGCACAATATCCTGGATCTTTAAAGCGCGTGGTGGGCTGATTTAAAAAAATTACAGTTCATTTGATGACTCAAACACTCAAGTGAACTGTACTCTCTGCAATATGCATGAATGTTCTTTAAGTGCCTGTCCGGCACTTAAAGAATTTAGAATTGCGATCTTCAACAAAATAAGTTTAAGTGAAGAAGACATTATAAATATTTTGAATGGACAAGAGACTAAAGACTGGACAAAACTAGTTACTTATACCAAATCTACCTTAAAATACAAATTTGAAATTTGGCAACTCTGCGATGAAGAACTAAAAATTTCTGTGTATCGGATTTAAGTGCAAAAAATATTAATATATTAACAACTTGAAAATTAAAAAAGTGTAAGAAGTTATTGAGTAGTTATTTCTGATTGTGTGTGCTTCAATTGATATCAGGAATAGCTATAAGTCTGCTATCAATTAATAAACTAAAGTTTTTGTGCATTTGTGTTCTGCCACTAACGTAAAAGAAAAACCAATTAACATACATATGTACATAGTTATTCACAAAGAAAATGGAAATTAAAAACTATAATATACAGTGGATCAATAAAGTTTAGGCACAACATGATTTTCAAAAGGGTTTCGCCACTAACTTTTCATCTGCATAACTTTATAAAATAATTTTCATGCTGTTTTCAAGATTGATAGGTTTATTGACCATTTAACACGAAATATAATTTATATCTTATTATTTCTAATATACAATGGCTTTTAAACTAAAAAATAAGGTAAGTCTATGTAAAAAAAGTTTAGGCACACATGTGAAAATGTTCGGTATATTCGTGGTTTTTGCATGTCTAGTATTTGGTCGAACCTCCTTTAGCTTGGATAATTGCTTCTAAACGTCTACTCATACTTCTTACCAAGTTAGATATTTCGTCAGGAGTATTTTTTTTTCCATTCTAAGCAAAGTGACGCTTTAAGTGATTCTTTGGATGTAATGTGATGTTTCCGTATTTTTTTCTCCAGTAAGTGCCAAATTTGCTCTTTAGGATTCGTGTCTGGCAATTGCGGAGGGGGTTTTAACTGTTTGCAGTGGTATATAAGCCATTCCTGCACAAGATATGAAGAATGTTTTGGGTCATTATCTTGTTGGAACAAGATAATGACCATTAAGCCCAGCTTCGCAATATTTGGAGATAAGTTTTCTTTTAAAATATTTAAATAAGAGTGCTTGTCCATTTTGTCGTCTATAAAGACAAGATTTCCCACTCCAGATGCCACCATACATCCCCAAACCATAACATTACCACCACCGTGCTTCACAGTGTTAATAATATTATTTTCTTGAAGCTCTTTGTTTGCTTTTCGCCAAATTTTTTGTGGACCATCTGAACCAAAAATGTTAAACTTCGATTCATCGCTAAATATCACACTGTTCCAGAAGGCTTCAGGCTGATTAATGTGGAGTTTTGGAAACTCTAACCGCTTTTTCTTGTTTATATCTGAAAGACAAGGTTTGCGACGGGGAACTCTTCCATGATATCCAGCTCTGTGCAACGTATTTCTTATTGTTTGTGGATTAAGGTCTTCACCAAAACTTTTCTTCATTTGCTGACACAATTCTACAGCTGAAATCTTAGGATTTTGAGCTACTGCAGCAACAATGTTACGCTCCTGACGAGATGTAAATTTTTTTGGACGTCCACTTTTCCTCTCAAGCTCTAATTTGTTGGTTTTTTCATGTTTTATGATGTTTCTTACACTGGTATAGCGCCTCTGTACAATAACACCAATTTCGCGATAGGATTTCCATGTGAATGAAGATTTAAATAATAATTTTACGGACATCTACGGAAATTTCTGAACGATTGCTCATTTTCCTGTTTTCGTCGCGAATTAAATACCAAGAATATTTTTTTTACATTTAAAACTCTCGCCTACTGAGGATTTAACATGTGCATAAACATGAGTTGAAATAAAAAAGTGAAAATTTACCGTTATACAACAGTTTAAATGCAGTTTGTGCCTAAACTTTTTTTACATAGACATAGCTTGTTTTTTAGTTTTAAAGCGTTGTATATTAGAAATAATAAGATATAAATTATTTTTTGTTATAAATGATCAATATAACTATCAATCTTTATAACGATATCAAAATTATTTTATTAAGTGAACCAGATGCAAAGTTATTGACAGAACACTCTTGAAAATCATGGTGTGCCTAAACTTTATTGATCCACTGTATGTATATTTACTAAATGTTTTGAACTTTTATTATAATATAAATATTCATAATAAACAATTGATAGTTTTGCGTATAAGTCTTGTATATAGAAGTACCTCAGTCAAATTAAAAAAATGCAATCTATCGCGCCATTTTGTACTGCTAAAATACATATGTACATACATATTACAAATCATGCCTAAAACAAATGAAGTATGTCTGCTTTGTAAAAAGAATTTGTCTAAAAATAAAGCTAGTGTGTGTTGCTCTGTTTGCGGTGTTTTCTCGCATGCTGAATGTGCTGGAATCACTGATGCGCAAGTTGACTGGCTTTTTAAGAATCGATCAGTTAAATTCACCAGTCAAAAATGCTGTGACATAGTCACGAACCAAAAGATGCCAGTAAACCAGGATGATATAAGTGTAATACTATTAAACCTACAAAAATATATTGATGAAGGCTTTAATAGAATGAATGAACGCATTAATAGAATCGATGATCGTTTCAATAATATAGATGTGAAGATAGATGCGAAGATGTGAAGATTCAAATTAAGAGAAGAATTATTGTTAAATTTGCAAAATGTCAAGTCTGAAGTAGAAAATTGCTTTTCCAAAGTTGACGCTGTCGACAAATCACTCCATAACAAGTCAAAATTGTTGGAATATAAAAATAATATGTTGGATAGACGTCTTAATAGAGCTGATATTCTTATCTATGGATTATCTCCTGCTTTGAGGAATGCACAATCAATTATAAAAATTGGAAACTTGTTTAAAATTAATATTAGCGAGTCAGATATAAATCATTGCTGCTTTCTTCATAAACGCAAATGCGTCCTCCTTAAATTCAACTCAGTTCAGCTAAGAGACACCTTAATGCAGTGCTATATCAAGTCGAAGCCTATTTGTCAATGTGATATTATTGATGGGTCTTCTCCAAATCGTATCTTCCTTAATGATAACTTATCTCCTACTTCCTATAAACTTCAATATACCTGTAGGAAACTACTTTCGAGGAAACTTATTAAAAAAATTAAACTTATCAATGGAGATAAGCCTCTAGCTGTCATCACAAAACTGGATGATTCAGTGGTTTCGTTTTACCTTGATCGTTGTACCTATTTGTTGAATAAATTAGAAGAACCTGTTACAACTAACGATGCGGACTTGTAAGTTTTAAGCTTTTTATTTTTCTTTTTTGTAGATTTTTAATTTAGCTTTATTAATATATACCACACATTAGACTAATTAGTTTGAGTAATTAATTGTTAATTTATTGGCATTGAATTATAATGCTATGATTTTTTTTTCTTTTTTTTTTATTACCATTGTTTTCATTAATGGTAGTGCTTTTTAATGAAAAAGTTTCATTGTCAATTGTTTTAAAATTAAATCAATAATTAAATTAAAAAAGCATTACCATGAGTGGCCACATTTATAATCGAAAATTTTACAGTGAAAAAAAGCGTGAAATTTTAAATTTTGCATTTATTTGATGTTTTTAAAAAAAGAGTTATACCTCCATTTTCTGCTGTCGTATTATGTGCATTTCTTTTCATATAATAAGAATAATTCGTGTTTTGTAAAAACAATGATGTTTTCATCAATTATAATTAGTAATTATACGATTTCATTACCATTGGTGAAATTGTAATTTAGCATTAAATAAATGGTAGTTAAAATATTTTTCGTTGTAACTATTTCATAATACCAATAAAAATTCAATGCCAATAAAAAAATACCATATATGTACATACATATATCCAAATGTATAAGTTTATGCCATAGTGGAGTTTTTGTTTCTAATATATGGGCTGTTAGTTAATGCTTTTTATTTTATACGTACATATGCATTTTTATTATTTTTTGTTTCTTTTTTCCGATATCAAACCATGCCATTCTTTGTTTTTGCTAAATATCGAATACATATATTATTAAATTAAAAGTTTTTATATTGTTTAAGATGTTTTCCCTTTTATTATTAATTATGCACACCTTCGAAAATTGGATATGGAATCGTTGCTACAAGTATACGATCATGATGTCCCATAATCAAAATATGTTTATCTATCCGGTCAAGGGCAATTACCTTTCCTTCATTCTTACCATGCAATGATCTACGCTTCATTCACTTTTGAAGCTATGAAAAATTATGATTTTATTCAATATAGAGATTTCGATCATCTAAATCTAGATAGTGTTAGGTCCTATGTCGATCATTTTGACTTCGCAATGTTCTACAATAGTAATAATGTTAACTTTAAGTTGATTATTTTAAATTCAATGTTATATAATATGCTTGATTTAGTACCTGTGATTAGATTTAAACCCAAAATTAAAAAAGACCCATGGATGTGTAAAACGGAAGTGATAAATGCTCAATCTATCAGAGATCATGCTTTTGAAATATTTAGATACAACAAAACTGAAGAAAATCGAAAAGCCGTTTGTAAGGCAAGAAACAAGGTAAAAACTTTAATTAGAAAATTTCTAAGACAACATTATATAGATCTCTTTGATGGTGCTGATAATTGCAAAATATGGAACATACTTAATCGCAAAGGAATTTCTGGAAAGAAAAATTCAATTGGACCAAATATTGACGTTAACGACCTAAATAATTCTTTTATTTTTAATAATAACAATAGCAGTACTAACACTTTTGATTTTGAATCGTTCAATGGAGAGATCGAGGGTTTTTCTTTTTGCAATATAAATGCTGAAGATTTGAAGGACGCTTTGCTGAAAGTGAAGTCAAACTCCATTGGTATTGATGGTTTCCCCATAAAATTTACAAAACTTATATTTCCGTATATTATTGACCAACTCTTATACATCTTTTTGATACCATTATCATCACACACATCCCCTTATCCAAATGGATGAAAGTTGGCTCGTATTGTTCCTGTTCCTAAAAGAGATCATGGTACAGATTTTCGCTGTCTAAAGTTATGGAACATATTTTAAAACTTCAAATCTTAGATTATGTTGCCCAACATAAACTCATAAAAGATTTTCAGTTTGCTTATAGAGATAATTACAGTACGTCTGCTATGCTTTTGAGTGTAACTGAGACTGCCAGAGAACATTTAAACGTAAATCGAAATTGTGTTTTGGTGTCCCTTGACCTCACTAAGGCATTTGATCGTCTAAATCATAGTAAACTTATTAATAAATTAAAATATGAGTTCGGCTTTTCTATTACTGCATGTAGATTAATATACTCATATTTGCAAGGAAGATCACAATATGTTTGTGTTGCTGGTATAAACTCAAATATTCTCTCTACATCATCTGGCGTTCCACAGGGCTCTGTCTTGGGACCCATATTATTTTTGTTGTGTTTAAATAATTTTATTTATGCATTAGATTTACATTTACAGAAAACATTTGTTTTTGCTGATGACATCCAACTTTTATTTGGTAATAGTAGATTTTCCTGATGTGCTGGAAGCGGTTATTAATTATACTCTTAGTAATGTTTCAGATTGGATGGCAAATAACGATTTTTGCTTCAATGGTGCCAAGACAAAAGCTATTATGTTTCGCACTAATCGTTGTGAAATTGTTTATCCAAAAATTAACATTGGCGGTACAGAAATCAATTTTGTTGAATCGATCAAATGCTTGGGGTTGTTTTGGATCAATTTGATCACTGAAGTTTAGCTTCAGTGATCAAATTGATGTAGTTGCTTCTAAGGTCACTGTAGGCCTTAGGAAACTTTACTTACCCATAAGTTAACTCTGGCACCATTGGTTATAACATTAGAAAGCTTGGTCTTATTATTAAAAGAATAGTGCGATTTGTTTATGGTATTCGAAATCGAGACCACGTGTCTAATACTGTCTACAACTTCTCGGGTTGTCCGTTAATCCAATATTTTACACTACGTAATTTAACTTTTTTCTATAAAATTATAAAAACGGTGTACCTCATTCCCTTATCTCAAGTTTTTCATTTTCAAGATCTATGAGAAATCATAGATAGATTGAACCTCTCATTAGGTGTTCTGTTTTCGAAAGATCGTTTCTTATTAGAACTGCGAGGAATTGGAACTCTCTACCTTTGTCGTTAAGAACATGAAATCATAGATTTCAAGTTAACACAAACAAAATTAAAAGCTGTACAACTAAGTCGGCTTATTGGCAGAAACTCCACCCTGAACTTAGATTGTAAACTTCTACTGTACAAGTCGATCCTCAAACCTATTTGGTGTTATGGAATTCAATTATGGGACACTGCCTCAGCTAGCAATGTAGAAAAAATTCAAAGGCGCCAAAATAAGATACTACGTATGATTACATCTGCTCCCTGGTATATAAAAAATTCTAACATCCACAAAGACCTAAACATGCCACCAGTTAAAGCAGAAATAGCGAAACATGCATTCACATATATAAAGAGGCTTCAATCTCATCCAAACCCTTTGGCGCGTAACATGCTGAATGAACTTGGTTACATTCGACTAAAAAGAAGAGATACTGCTTTTCTTGGCCGTACATTAGAGGGATGACCCTCAAATGATTGCATTAAGGGTACTTCGGCACTAGTCTTTATTGGTGGCAATTCAGCTATTTCACTACATACATTTGGGGTGAAAACCTTCTTCAAATGTCCAACAAATAAATTGCCTTTTTCGGTATCATATCTGGATCAGTCTTCACAAGAAGTTCGCAAGCAAGGCTTACGTACGACTCGTCTTTTAAGGTTTCTACATGCACGCCATAATGAATAATCTGATTGTGCAGCTGCGTCAAGGTCTTCTAAGTAATTATTCAGAGATGCTAATCTTCGAGATTCTAGTACCTGTCATCCGTTTCGTGCAATCTTTAAGTCTAGATTTGAGTTGAGGAGATCTGTGTGATTGCCACTCTCTTCGAAAAAAAAATTGTATCTAGCTAGTTGTCGGGTTACTGTTGCATGTTGAGCATCTGACTTAAGGTTTTGATAAAATAAATTAGACTCTAAACCGAACAATGGGTACTGAGAAACTTTCCATATTTCAACCAATTAATGCTTGTGCTAGCTGTTCTAATATTGGTATTCTGCCTGCAGGAATAAAGCGCCGTGCTGCCCTGAGAAGAGTTTGCCTGAAAACTTTCACACAAGTAGGGTGGGGTAATTGACGAAGAGAGTCATCAATATATTTCGTACGCTTATCAAGCTCGAAGAAATCATTGGGTTTCTCAACAGTGACCGCAATGGGAATGTGGTCTGAGTTAAATGCAATTTGGGTTTTCCAGCTGATGTAGGCAAGAAGCGATGAGCAGACAATGGATATGTCTGGAGAGCTTACACATCTTGCAGTTACTCTTGTTGGGAAATCTTCATTTATTTTAGCAAAATCAGATTCGTCTATCTGTTCTGCAATGAGTCCAACTCTCATGATGAGCATTGAAATCACCAAGTATTATTCTATTACCACCCTGTAAGAGATGGGATATGCTTGTGTGATAATTAGCTCCTATGCTGTTGACGGGAGGAATATATACATTAATGATTTCTATTTTAGTATTTTCAGTATCTACTGAGATGCTCATAACCTCTAGTAACGGGTCAGGTACGGGAGGGGTCTGTCAATTTATAACTGACATTTCGTTCTATCATGAACGCAATTCCCCCATTATGAGCTCTATCTCTACTGACAATATCGTAATTCCCTGACGCAGAGAGTGAACAATAATTGGTCAGCTTTGTTTCTTGTATGGCAGCAATGGGTATGTTTTTACCGTGCATACAGTGACGGACTAAACTATTCACACAGCATGTACTTCTATTTAAAAGCTTTTATATTTTTGAAATGAAAGGAGTTAGCCGAATACAATATTTAGCCAATTTATTTATTATCTTTTTCAATATTAAAATTTAAAGAAACAGTAATTCTAAGTAGTTTATATTATTAAAAAATAACAAAAAAGTAATTCAGGTCGCAAATTTAAGGGCACGAAAGTATTCACACAGTTATTTAAACTTTACAAAAAGATAAAATACGTATAACTAATACTTTGTGGAGAAGCCATTTCTTTTTACAACTTCTTTTAGTCTTCTTGGCATTGAATAAACTAGATTCTTAGTAACATCAGATCCAATATTTTGCCATTCTTGCTGAAGAATTTCTTTCAGTTGAGCCTTACTACAAATATGATGTTTTCCGATACGTCTACCCAATTCATCCCAAAGATGTTCAATCGGATTCATATCCGGGGATTGTGGTGGAGTGGGAAGTATGTGGGGAACGTGGTGAATTATCCACATTCGAACGTCATAGGCCGTGTGTTTAGGGTCGTTGTCCTGCTGAAAGTAAAAGTTGCACCCAAGACCTAACTTCTCTACGCTTTGCAACAGGTTTTCTTTCAAGATGTTTAGGTACACATTTTTGTCCATTTTTTCGTCGATAAAAACTAAGTTACCAACGCCTGCTGCAGCCATACATCCCCACACCATGACCCCTCCACCACCATGCTTGACTGTACTCACAACATTGTTTTTTTCCAACTCTGTATTTGGCTTTCTCCAAACACGCGCTCTACCGTCAGACTGAAAAATATTGAATTTACTCTCGTCGGAGAATAATACGCCTTCCCAGAAGTTTTCATCCTTATTTTTATATTCTTTTGCAAAACCTAAACGTTTTGATTTATTAGCCTTGCTTATGAGAGGTTTTTTTCTTGCTATACGTGAGCTATAACCGGCACGGTGTAGAGTTCTGCGCACAGTTTTTGGGTGGATTTCTTTGCCCATCTCTTCTAAACATTCTGCAGCTATTTCAGTAGATGTTGTTTTTGGATTCTTTTTTATTTTTCTGACGATTTGGGCTTCTTCTCTTGGGCTCAGCTTAAGCGGCCGACCAGTGCGATGAGAACTTTTAAGATCCAAACACTCTTTAAATCTTTTAATTATGCTGGCTACAGTGAATCGGCTTCTTTTAATTATATTTCCGATTTCTGCATACGATTTATTTTGTTTATGCATTTCTAATACAATTTTTCTTTCAGCTTCCGTTGTTTCCTTTTGTTTACGACCCATTTTAAGAAATTTCAATCTTCAAAAACACTTTATTTTAGATTAAAACAAAACTAATTATTTATAACGGCACTTTCAACATTCCAGCAAGTGTTGCCATATAAAAACTTATAAATTTGTTTAGTTAAAATACCAAAAACTGCAACTGTGTGAATACTTATGTCCCCCCAGAAATATCATTTCAAATACTTAATTACTTTCTTCTAGTAATGTACCATACTTAGAATTATTATTTTAGTATATTCAAATAATTAATAAGTGAATAAAAAATTTTGCTAAATATTGTGTTAGGCTAATTCTTTTCATTTCAAAAATATAAAAGATTTTAAATAAAAGTACATGGTGTGTGAATAGTTTAGTCCGTCACTGTATATATTGTGATCTGCACAATTTTGTTCCTCAAACTATTACAATTTAATTGCATGATTTGGAAAAATCTGACGGGACCAGTATTTTGCACTTACCGCTGTGTGGGGTGTCTTGGCGGTGTATTCATCTGAGGTGGAGTTGTATGTGTTGATACGGGTTGCTGTAACTGAGGAGTGTTCTGTACATTTGGCGTTCTGGGTGTTGATTGCGCCGTTGAGTTTAGGGTAATGCTAGCCATAGGAGTATCAATTGCGCAGCAAGAGGCTAGAAAACTAGCACTCCAATCCCTGTGAGAGCGAAAATTTGTACAGCGCCTCATATGACACCATCTTTTACAACCATTACACTGAACTGATGTAACATTCCTCCTAATTATTGTGTTACAAATAGAAATATGTGTTCTACTGTGTCTCAGAGGTGGGGATGAGACTGGGTTATGCTGGGGTGCAGTGGGTGGAGCAGTGCTGGAGTTAGTTGGTTGATTGCTACAACAACTCGCCACAATGCTTGGGGCCAATCGTGGTGGCTGGTGAGACCTGAGCACCTTTTCAGGTGACACCAGTTCTCACAAACTGATCATTTGACCGATATAATGTTGCGGGTTATTTTGTTGTGACACACTGAACAAACCCAGATCTGTGGACCTGGGTTTTGCTCAATGCCAGCTATAATTAATAGTAACTGGAGCAAAATAGCTGGCATATTTTGCTCACCTGAGGAAAAAAACTTTCGGTTGGTACAGCTGTTGCTCGGGTCGTTCCGGACCAAAGATCAAATTTTCGTGGAAACGAGAATTATTTGTTGTTGCTGTAACAGCTCTGCTGTTGTCGGAAGTTCTTTCCTGAGGAAAAAACTTTCGGTTGGTACAGCTGTTGCTGAGTTCACAATCTTTGGCCGAGTGATAGTCAGGTCGTTCCGGAGTGAAGATGCAATTGTCGTGGTAACGAGTAGAATTAGTTGTCGGTGTAGCTTTGTGTACTGAAATATGATTGGATTTTAACATATCTGCGTATGAAACATGTTGGGTTTTTGGAAGAGCTAAGTGATGGTAAAGAGCATTTGCTCGATATTATGGCTGCTTAGCAGGTGTATTTAATTTCTGCGTTGACTTCCTTACCATAGCAGGTGTATTTAATTTCTGAGTTGACTTCCTTATCATAGAAAAACTAGACAGCCTCTGTAGATGGAAATCACTCTCCACCGCAGTTGCTACATTTTTTAACATTCGAATGAACCCTTTGTCGCATTTGCGGAACAATGTAGCTCGCCCTTGTATGACCATATTCTTGGCAATTTAAACATTGGACGGGTCCTGATCGCTTATGTGGTTCCTCTACACTTATCCTGCTGTGTACCAGATGTTTCAGATTATAAAAAGGGTGCGTTTCGTTCTTTTTCAATCTGATATCTCCAGGTTCTAGTTCTACGCCTTTGCTACTCTACAGCTGATAGGTATAGAAGTTCTTTTCGCAGCCTTCAAACTCTTTTACTGTTTTACGATAACTGCCTTCATCTATAAATTGAAGTTTAGTCTCATCAATGTTACCACGCTTGATGGGAATTACATAAAATGAGTTCTCGTCAATAACTGAAATTAACTTCTTTATTAAGTCGTTCGAATTTTTCTCCCTTAAATAAGTTGGAAGTGGTTTGAACGACTTGGGTGACGTTTTAGGATCACTTGTTTCGCTATCTAAAATAGCAAAACGATTTTGGGAAATTATTCCGTTAGCCTCCTTATCCTTTAGGGCTTCGACCTCTTTTCAATACAGTTACGTATCTATCCATTTTGAGCACTGTCTAACGTTGATTTGGTCATACTGTGTTGAAGGCGAAGATGACTTATCCGTATTTATCCGTATCGCTACTAAGCAACAATAATGAGCAGGAACGTGTGCGGTAAATTTTCGTTGTAAAAATGTCGTTATAAAAAAAAATTCAACAACTTAGTTGTTCTGTATCAAAAAGGTTTCTATTGTTTTGGTTTTTTTGTTTGTTTAAAATTCACACACTATATGTTTTTGTTTTCTTGTTTGTTGCCAGCTTAAAAACTTTCGTCCGTTCTGTTCAACGAATAAACTACAACATGATGAGCAAGATTTTTATTTATAAACAGAAACTGAAACGAATTAATTATTCGATTTCTCGATAAAAATTGTTTAAATAAAAATGTTCATAAATAAACTTTTCTGTAGATAGAAATGAGGAAGGCTAACAAAGAATGTAGCGATCGAAAATCCCTAATAACTTTTAAAATTACAACGAATTCAGTTGTAAATTATCACGTTTTCATAATTAACAAAAATGTTTTTAATAAAATATATACATGCATGTAAAGAAATGTTCAATAGTTTACATACTCACCAGTAATTGGATTAAAATAACGTAACAGTAATTTTTCAATGATATCACGATTTTCTATGTTACCATGTAAAATCAATCGACAGAAACCATTTATAATAGCACGCACAATACACATGTCATCACAAGTGTCCAGAAAGTGAGACATCATATAAATTACACCCACACCTTGTCCCAATGTTGTCGACTGCCTAGTGTCATCCTCTTCGTCTATAAACTCAAGTGTGTTATAAAGTTGTCGACCTGTTTTCCTAACCTTGTTTTGATCCTCTGGAACAGCAAAACTGTCGACTCCATAACGGTCAAGAAGTTCAAATATACATGTTATAGCCGTTTCCCATATACGAATGTTATGGTTTTTAAAGAATTGAGAGTAAAGTTCGTCAAACACATCTTTTGCCAAAGGTTCATACAGCATACCGAAAGCAGCCCCACACTTCAGAGCCCAATCTCGAATAGCAATTTGATTCGAGGCAATATTACGGAAAATGAAATCCTAAAGCGTAAATTTTTTCGTGTTTACATTTTTATATTTTACATAGATTTTAATTGTTATATTTCAATTAATTTAAACGAAAGAATCATTTGCGTAAACTTACATTGTACAATCGACAAGTGCTGTGACCTAACTGCTTAACGCGATTGGACACTATCATGTAATATGCAATTTGTAAACTTTGTAATATGCATTCGTGTTTTACTACTTTTGAAAATTGTGGTTGAGCTGAATCGCCGAGATTGTTATTACGAATTTCTAATAATGGTCTTAGTAAATTTGTGAACTCTTCAGTGACAATATTTTTCTCTTCTATTATTTGTTGTGCTTTTACATAGTCCTTAATTTGCACGTAATTCATTTCTTGTTCTTCCAAATCTAATATTTTCACTTTCAGTGACGAAAGTTTCAAATTTAGGTCAGCATCAGTCGATTTGGATAGTAACTCACTAATAAGATTTCGATCATGCACCAAGTCTTGTTGCTTTGCATTTAGTCCACATACATCATATATTATATCTAAAAAGAACTGTTCAACAATTTCACATTAAATAACATACTTTTGAGTTGATTTTTATTGTAATTCTTACCTGATGCCTAGTATTTTGATCAGTAATTAAATTTTCTGAACATTTTATCGCAACCTCAATGACTTTTTCATCTAGAACGCAATTTTTGAAAAGATGATGTAATAGTTTCTGCAAATTAACTCTACCTATTTCATCACCCAAATCAAAAGCGTACAAAATCTCCATAAGCGACAAAAGAATATACTGATACTCCATGGCTTCAAATTTGTCCATATCAGCTTTGCGAGTTTGGCAATAGGACTCAACATAGGCGCAGAATATGCTTAACTCTGGTAGTATCTGGTCTAATTCTTCAGCCATTTCAGTTTGTAAATATTCAGTGAGACATTGCCAATAAAATGACATTTCCAAAGTAAGTCGTTCGTAAGGGACACAACGATAGTAATGTCCATCCTCTTCAAGACATAAACAAGCAACAATATCCGACTTATCTTGACGCCTATAATATTGTTAATTAATTAAAATTTTAATTGAGTTTATTATCAAGATAAACACATAGATATGGCTAAAAAAAAATGGTACCATTGGATAGAGTTCAATAACTACTTTCGTCTTCTTTTTATTATGAGTTTGCAAATTTTTTTATGGAATTATCTAAACATAACATACATGCTATTTTGAATCCCATAATTCATTTGTTTTAGATTTAAAAAAGAAATTTTTATTTTCTACAATAATTAAAAAAACACGTTTTCTTTGCTATGTTTTGGCATTTGCAAATCAATTTTAGTCAGAGCAAACGATTAAACTGTATTTTTTGTTTCTATTATCAAGCGATAAACTTAATTCACCTGTTGTATTTCTCTTAGTTTTATTTGTATTAAATTCAGTGTCTTATAATAATCATAGTTGTAGTTATTCTTATTAAGTGTTGCTTATATTACATCCCCATTTTTTAGATAGTTACATAGCCTTTTAAATATGATGGTGGATTAATTTTTCTGCCACTTCTGGAAAATGTTGATGATGATCCAGAACTATTTTCAACTACTTCATTATCTACAGCACCTGTATCATCAACCACACTTTCCGAATTGGAACCCTGACATTTTGTTTCTAAATCTACACAATCATTACTTTTAATATGATAATATGAACAATCGTAATCTTGATTTTCTTGAACTGTGCAAGGTATTAGATGTAGTAATCCTTTACGGGGAAACAACCAGTAATGAAGAACATACATTTCTGTCTCTTCTTCCAATTCTTGGGACTTGGTCTTCATTGGTAAAGGACTCCTAGATAAAGCATCTGCTATAAGTTCCTTTCCCGGAATAAATTTTATATCATACGTATCTCTCATACGGAATCTCTGTATTCGTAAGCTTAAATTATCAATGGGCTTTGTTTGAAGTAACTGGAGCAGGGGCTTGTGATCAGTTTCAAAACAATTTTCACTCCACTTATGTATTCAGAAAACTTGTCCGCCGACCATACTAAAGCTAAAGCTTCCCTTTCTATTTGAAATTACTTCTTTTCCGTCTCAGTCATACTTCTGGAGGCATAAGCTACCAGTTGCCTTTCCTTAGTCTCTGCGTCCATTTGCACGCTCCCAGTTCATAGCTTGAAGCGTCCAAACTTATTATAATTTGTTTTCCTGGATCAAAAAACAATAAAGTAGGTGCATTAGATATGATATCTTTTATTTCGATTTTTCTTGTATTGCAGTCCACACAAACTCATTGTTTCCTATGAGTGCATGAAGTGGTTCAAGAAAAGAAGAGCTCAGCGGTACAAATCTTTCTAGATAGTTGATCATTCCCAAGAATCTCAGAACTTCAACTTTACTAGTGGGCCGGGGAAATTTTTGTATCGCGGCAACTGTTACACCCTCTTTTGATAACAGATATCCCAGATATGTGACCTTATCAACACCAAAAACGGATTTACTTCTATTGATTGTAATTCCTTCTAGCGAGAGACGTTCCAAAACAATCTTCAATGTCTGATCATGCGATTCCTGCGTATCACCGAATATAAGAATGTCGTCGATATGTAGTAACACATTTTCAACATATATCTGACTGAATTTTGTCACAAAGTATTCCGGAGCACATGAAATACCAAAAGGCAATCTCTTAAATATGAATCTTCCAAAAGGGCATATAAAGCAGACCAAGTGCTAGCATTCTTCGCGTAATTTAATCTGATAGAAACCCTTATTACAGTCAATTTTTTAAAAAAACTGTGGTTTTTTTATTCTTCCTAGCTTCATTTCTACCTTTTCAATAGGATAATAAGGCCGCATCACAGATTTGTTTAAGTTCGTGAAATCTACACACAGACTAATTTCAGTCTTGGATTTTGGCACTACCACTACGGACTTACCCATTCGGTGACTTCCTCTATTGGTTAAATAATTCCCAATTCTGTCAACCGATCTAGCTCGGCTTTCAATTTTGGCAAGAGTGGTATCGCTACATTCCGTGGTACTGATTGCACGAAGGGTTCATAATTGGATTTGAGTTTTATGCAGACTTCACCGCGAAACTCACCCATTTCTTTGAAAAGATTAGTAAATTTTTTTTAGCATTTCTTCGTAATGATTTTCTTGGGATATCATAAGGCATTGCTTTGGGGGCAAAACAACTTCTAACAATTTTATAGCATCTAAACCCAATAATGGAACTTTCAGCCCTCTCACAAAATAGCACCTAAACTTATGAACCTTATCCATATAATTCAGAGGTAATTTGCTACTACTAACTATTTCAAGGGCACCACCACCGGCCGCTGTTAATTTTGGGTACTTTACATTCTGCTTCAGTACAATTTTGTTGGAGTCTAACTTGAATTCTGAAGGAATGCATACACACTCTGCCCCTGTATCTATCATAAAGATTACATTCGAATTTAGTTCCTCAACAAAGCATTTAACATACCAGGAACGACCATCATTGTTGCCATGACCTGTGACACTACCTAGAAAAAATTCATCTTGGCCATCCATCTCGTCACTACATCCGATCAAATCAACATTACGGTTACCCTCACATAGTGATTCATGACTTCTATTAACCTTATTTACTAAGTTTACATTTCTTTTTTTTTTAATTCATACTTTGATTACTATTATTTCCATTATTTCTACAAACCTTTTTATAATGGCCTATTCGTTTACAATTATTACATATAGCATTACGAGCAGGACACTGCCAATGACCATGGACCCCATAACCACAAAAATTGCATTGCTCTCCTCTACCTCTTGCATACACTTGCTCACTTCTGGGTTTTGCATACGCTTCTTTACCTCTTTTTTCTCGAACCATTTGTACATCTTTTTCCTCCATAATCATCTTTGTTTTGATTGTATTTCGGATTGTCTGGCACAGTCAATAGCGATTTTTTTAAAGTTAAATCCGATTTTAGCTGTAGCTGCAGCTGCTCACTGACCTTGACATTCTGCATCCCTACAACATTTGGTCTCGTATGAGTTCGTCTTTTAAATTTTGAAATTCAAAACTTTCAGCAAGTTTGTAAAAATCGGTTATAAATTCAGTTCTTCTAAAGTTTTGGGTTGACAATTAATTTGAAGTAATAATTCCTCACTTCGTTCTCCCATGCAATATAGGCACACGTGTCAATTTGTTCTTGTTCAGGATTGCTGCATAACTTAGATATAGTCGCGTACTTTTTAAAACGTTTTCGCCATGTTGGTCATCTTTCAGGCTGCTGGAAATCAAATGGTTCGGGGACACTAACTCCCGGTGTACACATTATCAACTGCTTGTTTTCCGTAGACATTTCGGCTTTGAAAAGTTTTCCTTTCCCTTTGGCTTTTAACTTTTTTTCTTACTTCTTCTCTGTTTGTTTAAATTTTTTTCTCGGAATTTACCGCTGCCACCATGTTGTATTTCTCTTAGTTTTATTTGTATTAAATTCAGTTTCACATAATAATCATAGTTGTAGTTATTCTTTTAGTAAACACACTGTTGTAAGATAAAGTATAAATTAAGTGTTGACATTGGCTTATACTACACACCCACTTTTGTATTTTAATAGTTTTACTCTCTCTTGTTGTGTTTTGTGTGTAGTTAAAAAAATGAAGGCTTCTATTACATTTGTACGTTATACTTAGTTGCTTCGCTCTTACATCGTCATTAAATAAATCAGTCTTAAATATCGTTACCTGAAATGCAAAACCACGTAACTGTTTTGATACATATTAGCACCATCTCTTTGTTTCATGTATTTTTAGACTTTTTCTAAAAACTAGCAATTTTATGTGATAAATAATATATGTTCATTTTATAAAATCTTTTTCTTTCTCCTGTAAAAAAGTAAACTTTTATGTTAGTTACGTGGTTTTGCATATTGCATAATGATATATCGAGGGTTTATATTCAAAAAGTGCTATCTGCACTTTTGACCAAAATGGTTTTTAACAGAAACGTGTTCCCTGACTTAACTGTCACATGCCATATTTTAAAATATATATATTTCTAAAACAATTAATATAAATAGTGTTTGTGCTATCTACTTGCTTGTTGATAAAAAATAGTGCTATCTACTTTAAAAATATTTGTGGAAATAATGAAAATTGTTATAAAATATAAATTGTAATTTGTGATAAACCAACAAAATGGGTCCCTCAACGTATTGCAATCGATTATATTTCATCTAACGAAGATGAGGACGATCTTATAACAGGTTTGTAACAGTTATTATTGTAATCAAAACTCTAATCTAGATTCTGAAAATGAACATATCAATCACAATGTATCCTCTTATTATAGAAGAAAAAGGGACCATTATTCTGTTTCAGAAAATAGACTACAAAATGCAAAAAAGCGTATGAAGGGACTGCAATATTTAGGATTTTCGACTGTCCATAAACTTGTAAAACAAAATGTAACAAGAAAACAAAAAGAAATTGAACCAGCATGTTTGTCGAAAACTTGCGTTAAAAGTACCGTACTGCCAACTACTGGATGATGTTGCTAGAAAAAGTATTTTTTAAATGTGTTGGAGAATGTCCTAGGAAGCTAGGCAAGTTTTTGTAAAGGCCCACGTAACACAGACTCCCAAAAAAGGAGTGCAGCAAAAAGTTGTAAAAGAACTAGTACTTCTATGTATAAACTTCCCTACAACCACAAACTTCTTCATGTATGTAAAGTAATGTTCATTTCCACTCTTGGTATAAATAGAGGAATGTAACGGTATTGGTTGGTCAATAAAAACCCAGTTTCATCGTCTGATAACAAAAAACAGCGAATTGATGATCATTCTAAAAAGGATGGCTGTGAAATATTTTTAAAACAATATTTTAAAAAACTGGATAAAATGGAAAATTAATGCTGCAAGGACAGTACTAATATATACGTAGCCACAACATTTAAAAATAAAGCCGATATTTCTAGGGACTATAAATCTAAATGTGTGAGTAATAAGGTTCGTCCCGTATCTTCTTTTATGTTTTACAATTTTTTGAAACAACACAATATATCTGTATATAAGCCCCGTAAAAACGAATGTGACACATGTGTTGGATTTAGAGCCAAACAAGTTGAATTAGACGAGTATAAGACACATATTTAAAAAAAAGAACGTGCTCAATTAGAAAAGGAACAGGGCAAAGTTGCTGCTCAGGAAGGAAAGTGTCATGTATTTACCATGGATGCACAAGCAGTAAAACTTTGTCCTGACATAAACGCATCCGCCATTTACTATAAACAGCATCTTCAGGTTGTGGCTATTAAATCGTAACCATCTTCTAGCAAATGCACTGCCATTTTTTTCTATAGAAAATGATCCAATTGATCCACAATTAAAACCCCTTATCTATCTCCCTAGAGGTGATATAAAATATAAAGTTAATTTTAATGACGAGTATAGTAGTCTCTCGACTAGAATTAAAGTATACGGCGGTCATTTAGGGACAAAACCCTTACAATCTGGACCCGCCCAATTCAACAAAGTAAGTGGAAGCATTTGCAGGCGCTAAAGAATATCATGCTTTTTATGATAATTTAAAACATGTGTAGACAGAGTAAATGTTTATTAATTTTTTATGTAGTTTATCTAATACCTTTAATTCTATTCATATAATTATAATAATCTTTGTTTTGTTCGAAAACCTTATTATTTTAATAAAATTTCATAATATTTAAAAAAAGCCTTCAATTAGTTTTCATTACATCTGATTTTTATTTTTATTTATTTTTTTATTTTATTTATTTATTTAATCAAGCCCATAGGGCCATATATGATTAATATAATCAAACAGATAATTTAGAGAAAAAGTACAAAATTATATAATAATATAAGATTTAATAATATACTAAAACTTATTATTTACAATTTTATAATTTATAATATGAAACTTTAGCGAAAAATCTTGGTGAAATTTAATCAATTGTAATAGTTTATTAATTTGTGTTTAAAACTTAAAACGGAACAATTAAAACATTTGAGATTAATTGGGAGACCGTTGTAAAGCCTACATGCTCGTATAAGAAATGATCTTTCAAAGGAAGAGCAGTTTATCTTTGGGATACTTAACTGTGGATTACGAGTGGACTTTGCAAATATGAATAAATCTTTTAATATAAAACTAGAATTAGAGGTAATACTATACAGTGTTACTAATGTTTTTATTTTAACGAAATCAATAAATGAACATTTTAAAAATATTTTGACATAATCTGAAACATGATCGTAAAATCTCAGGCTAAAAATAAATCTTATTATGCGATTAACTATTGGTTTAATCCTATTTAAATTTGAAGCATTACATCCTGTATTAACTTCCAAACAATATAAAATATGAGTCATAAGCAGGGAATGTGCCAAATTAAATTTTATTCTTAAGGGTAAGTGGCAATTAAAGGCATAAATAGATCTCAGTATATTATTAATCTTAGCATATACGTTAGAGATATGATCTTCAAAGGACAAGTTACTATCCAGCGTTAGACCCAGACATTTCATACTGTCAACAAAAGATATAGAAACTCCGTCAAAAACAATTCTGATAGATACGTGCTCATCATGTCCAGGGCCAAAAGCTAATGCTTTCGTTTTGTAAGGATTGAAACATAGTTTACTAAGAGCTGCCCAATACGAGACTAATGAAAGAACGTAATTGATTGAAGCTTCATGGCAGTCTATGAATTGAGATTCACCAGAGAACAGGAGATTAATAACATCCGCGAAAAGAAAAATATTACATTGGGGTGAACCAATAAAACTTACGATATCATTAACATAAATAAGAAACAATAGAGGGCCCAGAATTGATCCTTGCGGAACACCGCTCGAGCATGGTAAAATTGAAGACTTTTTATTTTCCACGACCACAAATTGATTCCTATTAATTAAATATGAAAATAAAAACTTACAAGTCAGAGCAGAAAACTTGAATTCAGAAGAAAGTTTGCTTATCAGGACTGAATAATTTACGGTATCAAATGCCTTACTTAGATCAAGCGATATTAACGTGGATATTTTCCTATTGTTATTATTTCTCCTTATGCATTCGGTTAGGTTTAATAACAAAGATGATGTACTAACACCGGTTCGAAACCCGAAGTGTCGATCGCTGAGTAATTTGTTATGGTTTAGGTAATCCAAAACTTGATCTTTTAATACCATTTCAAAAATCTTAGATACACTTGGTAGAATACTAACGGTCTATAGTTTTCTACACTTTTACTTGTACCTTGTACCTTTTTTCAATATAGGAAACATTCTAGCAGTCTTCCAGATATTGGGGTAACTGGAGGTCATAATAATTGTATTAAAAATGTGCAAAATATATTTACCAACATAAGGAAATATAGCTTTAATAAATTTGATCGGCATATCATCTGATCCTATTGCATTAGATTTTATCTTTTTTAGCGCAAGGATAAGATCATTTTCATTAATGCATCGGAACTCAAACCCTTCATCAGTAGTGAAAATAGAATTAGGATAAGTTGGATCAAAAGCAGACTGAGTAGAAGTGAAATACTGGTTAAAAGCATCCGGATTGAGAGATTCGGAACCATATGAATAGTTCCTCTTCTGTTGAATAATAATGTTTGACATTTCTTTATTGCTGCAATTATTAAACTTATTTTCCCAGAATTTGGATTTTTGCCTTCTTAAAACACTTTTAACTTTGTTCCTGTATCTACAGTAAATTTTCCAGTTTGTTTCATTGCTATTTTCCCTATAAGCTTTGAAAGCTAATCTCTCATGTTCCTAGCAACTACAACTTCCTTAATATCTAACAAACTTGTATGAGAGTATTTGCGGATTCTTTTAAAAGGAACAGTTGCAAGTAATTCATTGAGAAGCTGATAAAATATATCAAGCTGGTTATTAACATTATTGATATTAAAAATATAATTCCACATACTCTTAGCTATGATTTCGTCAACAACATCCCACTGAATAGCATTATAGTCTCTGTATTCCACGAACTTAACTGATAATTCCATTGGTAAATTAATGCAGATATAAATAAAAGCGTGATGGGAAAGAGATGGTACAAAAAACTGACCAGAAAATTTTAATAAAGTTAAGTTACTGGCAAAACAGTAATCTATTAACGAGCTTGAACAGAAACGAGTATCGAGATGAGTTGGCAAACTATTATGGATATATGATATATTATTGCAAAGACATAGCTCCCGTATTTGCGTTGCTTTAGACGTATTAAAATGAATATTATTAAAGTCACCTAAAAAGCAGGTGTACTCATATCTGCAACACACATCACCAATGAAATCACTAAGTCCAACAAGATTTCCATGAGGAGCGTAAATAACTCCGATCAAAACTTTTGATCCAAGACCATATAGTTCAATGAATATACATTCAAAGCTTGATGATGCCGTGTGGAGTTGTCGATCTCCGTCTGGAGTTGTCGATCTCCCATCGGACGCGTCCCCAGGTGGCGGATAGGGGGGCGAGTCGTGTTATATCTCCTGCGATACACCACCATAATGGTCGCATGATGTATGACGGGGCTCGGGTAGAGCCCGGGCTCTGTGGATTCTGCTTTACAGTTGCACAGGGTCTGGGCACTACAAGGTTGGGCTAATCAGCCCGTTTTTTCTTGAATCTCTTGGGCATGGAAACCATCCACCCATAATGGTGCCATGTGTGCGAGATCTCAGAATGCTAGTCATCCCCCTGGATACATTGAACAAATGGTTCAGCGGAGTGACTTGCATCTTTAGACGGTCAGCTGATTAGTTCAACCCGCGGACCAAAATTGACACACTTGTAAGATTAAGGTGAAGGTACCAGTGCCGAGAATCTGAGTGGCTAGTTAGTGGTAAAAGAGGACTAGTCTTTAACAGCTCCCCTCGACGCCAAGGCACGGGTCGGGTGTAAAAATTTAGTTGCCTAGTCCATGTACGCCGTCCCTGCATGGATGGTCTAACCCCTTACGCGCTTACTCGTGGGAACAAAAATGAAGAACTCAAATAAAAACAAAAAGAACAATACAGAAAACGAAAAGAACAATAATAAAAACAAAAACAATAATAGCAAAGAAGAACAAAAAGTCGCTGAAGGTGGGCAGGGGAAACCCTTGCCTGCTGAATGCAGTGGTGTCCCAACAGACCAACATAAACCGGCTGTTGCGGACAACTCAAATGCAGGGGAAACATGAGCTGGCCAAATGCAATGAACACCCAGCTACAACTTCAGCTGTGGTTAATTCTAACGAGGTACCTCTCGACTTTTCAGTCGGTACCTCGAAGGCCTATGCTGGTAATAAACCAGCAGTAATCCCTTCTTCGGGTGCCACGGTTAAACCCGTGTGCAACCCTGCGGTAATTCTGCCAGCTGAACCTTCTGCCCAAGCAGCAAGTTCAGCCCAGGCACTCACTTGCGCCCAAACGGCAGTCGATGTAGACTCCAAAGACCGCAAAAATATGTCCAGAAAGGCCTTCATTGAAGGACGTGCCGCCCAAAGACTGGTAAATAAACTCGAAATAAATAAAACCGTAAAAATATGTCCAGAAAGGCCTTCATTGAAGGACGTGCCGCCCAAAGACTGGTAAATAAACTCGAAAGTTTGCCCTCCGAAAAACTTTCAAAGGAAGAAAAATCTTCCCTTGCCTGGGCAAAAGCCCATTTAGCTGCTGCGGACAACCCCAATTTCGATGTCGATGTAGAAAGACCATCTACATCGACAGCGCCGAAGAGGCAACGGTCGGGAGAGGAGAAATCCCAGCAGCAAAATATCCAACCGGACACCAAACGTCCAAAAACGTTAGACAGTATTACTCAGTCCAGAGTCGTCAATAGGCCTTACAGTGAGGTTGCTAAAGACCCACTGATAAGGGCTATTATCGACAAAAGCGCTTGTGACGGTGCTATCTCTCGCGAAAAGTGGGAGATGATCCGGATCAAGTTGCTGGAACAATATGCCAAATTTCTTGCCGATGAATCAAGTCAGGTACCCCAAAATATGGATGCTGGCTGGTTCCAAGGCCATATCAAGCTGCTCTCATGCACAAGTGAGGGTTCAGCTATTCAACTTAAGCAGGATGTTACGTCCCTAGGGGAAGTGTGGCCAGGTGCGAGATTGGACATGGTTCCGGTAGGTGAAATCCCTCGCAGACCGAGATCCGTCGAAATTATACCTAGGGAACCTCACGACCCTGCGACGATTCTGGCGATCATCCGGAGAGGAAATCGTGACCTACCGACTGGAAGGTGGTGAAAGTCTCCGAACCGGTGGGTCTGACCAGAAAGGCGGTTGTCGTCCTTAATAAGGACTCTTTGTCACCACTTCGAAAGAAGCAAGGCAAAATATTTTATGGATACGACAGTATCAAGCTGAGCATCTATCGAGGTGATGACAAAACCAACCCCGAAACCTCCAGCGACAAACTGGTAGGGTCGCAAGGTAAAGGCGTGACTGAGTGTATCAGCCTACAAACTACGGCCACAAACGAGGAGGTGAATGACCCCGCGAACTCAGAGACTGCAGAGAGTTCTCAATCAGAATCATGTCTGGTTGGGGAGCTCTTTGAGCGTCTGGGTGTTGCGGAGATGCGCTTCTGGAATTTGATCCAGAAGACATAGACGTCACTGTCATTTATGATCCCGATAACGATGGCGAAGGCGATTCAAGTTACCCTTCACCATTCCAAGGCAGCTTCTGCTGCATTAATTCTTCGCCTTATGGAACGAGGTGAAGATATCCAAGAGCCGTGGATCAATAGCGGCAAAATATGTGGACTTAACGCACGAGGCTACAAATTGATGTATGCAACAACAGCAGGTAACAATAACAAAAATATTAGAGCCTGTATTTTAGCAAAAGAACACCTCAATATCTTCATTTTATCTGATTACAGTGATGAAGATACGGTGACTGCGGTATGGGAGGATGCAAAATCAGCAGTGTGGATATCATCCACGTATATGCCACACGACCAAGCAGAATCCCCACCCAGCAGCCTGGTTAGCAAAATGGCCAGAGCAGCAAAGGCGAAAGACGTTCCTTTAATAATGGGCGCTGACGCAAATGCGCATCACCAAATCTGGGGTAGCTCCGACACAAACTACAGAGGTGAGTGTATCTTTGATTTTATACTTAAAAACAATCTAGAAATTGCGAATAGGGGGTCCGAACCTACCTTTGTTGTATCAAACAGGCAGGAGGTTTTGGACATCACGCTAGTTAGCACACATCATGCACTTTTAATCGAGAATTGGAAAGTCGCAGATGACTGCTCCTTGTCCGACCACCGTTACCTGGTCTTCTCTATTAGTAGGAAGAAGGTTTCGACCACAGTCTATAAAAATAGACGCAGAACGAATTGGGAAGAACAAAGCGTGTTTCTCACGAACGTAATTACGCATCCCTACGAAATTAGGGACACTAAGCATATTGAAGATGCTGTGAGAACAATCACAGATGCCTTTAAAGACGCAACTGATAGGTCATGTAAACCATCGGTCCAGCGCGTAATCGAAAACCACCATGGTGGTCTAAAGAAATAGCCGAATCCCGCAAGATTTGCCGCAGGCTTTTCAACGAAGCAAAGAGGACAGGAAACTGGTCACTCTACAAATCTTCGATCAATAAGTTCAAAAATCAGGTCAGAAGCGCTAAACGTAAGTCATGGAAAGATTTTTGCAGTGGCATTGAAAATTTTTCTGAGACTAACAGTAAAATACTGGCCAAACAAGCGCCTATTCCTGGATATATCCAAAAAGCAGACGGCACATGGGCAACCAGTGCACAAGAATCACTGGAAGTCCTTATGGAAACCCATTTTCCAGGATGTCAATCCATTACGGAACGGCAACAAAATTCCGTCCAATCTAGCATTGTACCTCATACCGTAATTATTGAAGCGGATAGGTTGCAATGGGCTATAAAAAGTTTCCATTCCTATAAGGCTCCAGGGCCGGATGGCATAATTCCCGCTGATCTTCAGAATAATATGGATCTGGTAACACCATGGCTTTTAGCTATATATAAAGCCTGTCTATCCTGGTCTTACATTCCAGACCAATGGTGTAATGTGATATTTATTCCCAAGGGAGGAAAAGTGTCACATGCGAGAGCAAAGGATTTCAGACCAATAATTCTAACATCCTTTCTTCTCAAAACACTAGAAAGACTTATCGAAATCCACATAAGGATGACAATCGATAAGAATCTCCTTTCCCCGTCCCAACATGCTTACACAAAGGGCAAATCTGTTGAGACGGCGCTGCACTCGCTCGTGGGCTACATAGAGAAGTCCTTGAAGCATAAAAAATATACTATGGTGGCCTTCATGGATATTGAAGGAGCATTTAATAATATTAATCCGCTGGCAATAACTCAATCTCTCACGGAGGTTGGGGTTGACCATTCAATCATCAGGTTCATAACAAATCTGTTAGGTTATAGGAAAATATCATCCTCATTTGGCTTAACTAAAATCACCAAGATAGCAATAAGAGGCACCCCTCAAGGCGGGGTACTGTCTCCGTTGCTTTGGAATATAGCAATTAATAAGCTATTAATAGAGTTGGATTCCATGTACTTCAAGACAATTGCATACGCAGATGATGTGGCGGTTGCAATTGCTGAAGCTCATGTTGATACAATGACACAAAGATTGGAAAAAGCATTCAGAGCAATCTGTTCCTGGGGGGATCAGAACGGACTGGGTGTGAATCCATCTAAAACGGAGCTTGTATTATTCTCAAGGAAATACAAGGTTCCAATCTTCAGACCACCTATATTAAATGGGGTAACACTAAATCTATCTGATAGCGCGAAATATCTAGGCATAATATTAGATCCTGGAAAATGAATGTTCAGGCTAGAGCGTCCAAAGCTATGACGACAATATATGTATGTAAGAAAGCCATTGGCACGACCTGGGGGATGAGCCCAAGGAATGTAAATTGGCTGCTTGAAGCAGTAATCAAACCAATATTATTTTATGGTGCAACTGTCTGGTGGAGAGCACTAGATTTTAGGACAAACGTCTCTATTATAGAAAGGGTGTTGCGCACTATGGCGATCCTTATAACTGGAGCCATCAAGTCAACACCAACGAAGGCGCTTTTTGCAATACTTAACTGGTTACCGGTAGATCTACTGGCCAGGTATGTGGCACTAAGGACAGCTGTTAGACTAAATGTTGTAGGTGCATGGAACCATAGATCATGGGGACATGCCAATTTTCTAGGAACAATGAATGTTATTCCTGAGCTCTTAGACTACTGCACCCCGTCACCCTTCTTCACACGAAGATTCCACTTTGATTTGACGGAAGGATACTCTCTAACTCCCCGAACTTTACTGGTTTACACAGATGGTTCCAAAAGGGGAACGAGAGTGGGAGGTGGAGTCTATATAGAGGAGTTTGGAATTAGGATATGTTTCAGACTTCTGAATGACTGCAATGTCATACAAGCGGAAATATCTGCTATTAAAAGCGGCTAACTGGCTAAAGTACCACAGGATATCAGACAGAGATATCTGGATTTGTACTGATAGTAAAGCCGCTATCATGTTCCCTATAGGTGTGTATAGCACATCAAATCTTGTCCTTGAATGCCAGACATCCTTAAATGAAATGGCGGATAATTCGACAGTCACCCTTAAATGGGTGAGGGGTCATGGGACTAATCAAGGCAACTGTGCTGCCGATGAACTAGCTAAGAAGGGAACACTATTGCACGATGATGCCATAGACATCTATTGTGGCATACCCCTCTCGGCCTGTTTACACCGCATCAACTGTACTCTTCACAACATAGCTCAGGCCAGATGGTCCAATGAGTCGACTTGCTCGATCGCAAGGACAATCTGGCCCTCGATGGACCAAACGAAAACGGTCTCGCTATTTCGGCTGCAGGAAGTGCAGATACGCGACTTAATAGCAATTGTCACTGGCCATTGCTTATTTGAAGCCCGTGCAAGCAGGATGGGTATCCCCTATAATGACTTCTGTAGAAGTTGCCAGGATGAAGAAGAGGAGGAAACGGTTGAACACCTTCTCTGTCATTGCCCTGCATTAGAACACTGTCGCCTACAATACTTGGGACGACGATGTTTTGAAAGCCTCTCGTGTGTTTCATCTCTGGAATCAATCAGGATTAACTCCTTTTTAAGGAACTGTGGTTGGTTTTCTAACCCTCTTCCAACTGAAGTGACATAGTTGCTCATCAACATATGTCACGTCCAATAGTGCCTTCACGGCTAGCACCTTCCTTGTCTATGACCTTCTACCCACTTCTTTCTCTAATTTCTCACTTCTTTCACTTTCTCTAATTTCTCAGTCTAACTTTGTTTTCTATTTTCTCTGTCTATCCCTCCTCTTATCTGCAGGTATCACAAAGGGACCAACATAATGGACCCAAGTGAGCTATTTCATTCTCTTTCTTCTCCTCTATACAAGCTGCCTGCTTAACCTAACCTAACCTTGATGGGTCTGTTTTTTTTTTTTGCTACAATCCGTGCAGATAAATTATCCCGAACATAAAATGCTACACCACCACCTCTCATGCCTTCACGATCATTTCTTATAATATAATAATTAGGGATACTTACAGACCCATCTAAAATGTGTGGTTTTAACCAAATTTCCGATACCGCTAGTACATCAGTAAAGGAACCATTAACAAGTTCCTTAAATTCATCGAATTTACAATTCCTAAAAGATGGATTCAAACTTTGAATATGAATGTGTGCCAGTTTCATACCGTTACAAGAGGCAAATTTAGTTTTAAAGATACTATTATCATTTACTATCGGACGAAGATTTTCCGCTAAAGGATTGAAAGTATTCATTTATAGAATTATATAATATAAATAGTAAGAACGAAAAATTTTATTACAAAATCGATAAATACAAAAAGTATTAACTGGCTAAAAAATCCATAAATTGCCAAAACAAAATGATATATCATGAAAAAGAAAAATATAAGTATACTTTAGAATTACCAATATGAAACAATATAAAAACAAAGTCATACGTTAGAAGTGGAGTTATTGGTGATGTCGGTGATGTTAAAAAAAGAATAAAATTCCGGTAATCCAAGCAATTTACTGCTATGATCATGTAGAAAGACCTTCACTTTAGGCTTATCTGAGTTAATCAGACGATATTTTTCAATTTTATTATCTCTTCGAAGTCCTCGGCAAAGAAAAAGAATTCTGTTCATTTTGGCTGTTAGATTATCATTCAAAAAGACTAGTTTGTTTATATCAGTTTGTATAATTGACGAAAGCATAACATTATAAATAAGTAAGTTAATAAATAAGTCTCTTTTATAAACGTTGTTTAATTTAACGAGAACTGAGTTTCCTTTGTTTATAAAACAGCAATAATTGACGTCTAAATCTTCAGTATCAACATTTAAAAATTTTAATATTTTAATAACCGCCTCATTTACATTACTATGGTATTTAGGTAAACCTTTAATAATTATATCATTTCTGTTCAAACGTTTATGTAATATTTCATTTTGGTACTCGCGCGATTCCATCTTCTCATTCATTGCTGATTCGACAGAATTAATCATGGTGTTACATTCTTTGATGCCATTTTCTAATTTAGTAAATTTAGTTTTTATTTCCTTTTTTACCTCTGCTAGGATAGAATCAAATTTACTTTGAATGTCAGCAAGCCCCATCTTTAAATCGCTCCTAAGAGTAGAATTGGAGTCTATCCTTGATGATTTGCATAACTCGCATAGGAAATTTAAGGACCCCTTCCCTTTAGCCATAATTGTTAACTGATCCACGGTGATACCAACACAATTGGCATGAAACCATTTATTGCACAAGATACAGCAAACACTCCCCTGACTTTTTGTTATATTTTTGTTGCAAGTAAGCAACGAGCAACAAATATTTTCAGCAGGCGACATCTTAAAAAAGTAAAATACGAACACAACGCAAACTAAATGCAGATTGAGGTTATGCTTTGCAAATTAATGAATGTAATTTGATGAAATAAAAATCTTTTTGTGTATGAAAAAATAATAAGTAAATTCACCACTTTGGTGTTACACAACTGACACGGTCTATATGACAAGTGATCGTTTGCTTTAAATATTTTCCTTTTGATTTAATTAATTTATAAATTTAATTATCAATTAATTATCTTCTCTTTTTTATCTGTTCATCACGGCGATGCCAGACTAATTTTATAAACTATTACGCAAGTTAATCGCATTATTTTAGTTCAAATAATGCTATTAACTTTCTTAAATATTCGAAACGATAAAACTTAATCTTGCAAAATGTGCTATCTACCATAAAAGCGCAAATATAAGGAATTAATAAAAACTTAATTTATTATATAGAAAGACCTCTTTTTAAATGATATTGTAAAACAAAATTTAGTTACTACTCTTATAGTTAACGACAAAATCCCTTTTTTCGCTCCCTTGTAAAATTGTGAATTTGCAGATAGCACTTTTTTAATATAAACACTCGATATGATATTTGATACTTTGTATTACGATTAGGGTTTGGAAAAGAGGAAAGTCCTGAAAAGCAATGCCATTAATTTCTAGGGAAAAGTTTTAAAAACACTAATGTACAAATAAACGTGATGAAACTTTACGCAGCACAACTGTTCAACAGATTATTCATCTCACTCGGATCTATAGAACCACCAACTTATAATAATTGCACAATTATTGTGTTTTTAACGAAATATAAAAGAAGCCAACGGAACGCAAACGGCTTTCATATTAATGTAGGTGGAATAACGAAGCAGACCACTTCCTTAACGGGTCTCTTTTCGACCCCATTCCGTCATCTATGGCCCTCATTAAGTCACGTGCTACAACCAGCCTTTAATCTTGACTTTAGTGATTTCAGACTGTCGACTGGTAACTGTAAAAATTCTCTCTCATCACGCAGTCTCTAGTAATTATTAGCATATGTTCAAGGCTCAGGTCCCCCATGGCATCCACATTTAACAAGCTTCTATCAGTGGTCCTAAGTCTTATGCTAGCCATTGCCGGACATTCACATACAATATGCGCACAGTCTGCAAGTATCATCTTCAAGTTCAGCTAAGCTGAGTATACACCTGGTACTGCTCTACCGTCCATTAGAGAACCATTAGTAAAGATGCTGATGTCGTTCTCCATACACTCATTGTATATAACGCCTACCGCAATAAGTGTCCGATGCAGTCTTTCGACTATCTTTCTTCTACTCATGTGTTCCATCCAGCCGTTGACCTATTGAGTAATTCCAACGGTAGCAATCCCCACATTGCCTCAATTGCCTGTGTTGATGCATTGCGGCACATATACTCATACAAGCAATCCTACGCTTAACTGTAATCTGAGAGGCTGATCTGAGGATAATTCAAGTGACGCTTCAACTTTAATCGTTTCTCTTGGAACACCCTTAATCACACCAAAATGAATAACATCAGGTATTTGAAATCTAGGAGGAGAATAAATCGAAGAAATAAGAAGTTTTACTGAAATTCTTCACGACAGATATTTGTTGCTTAAAGGTAATCCTTACAAAAATCACGCAGTAAATAAGGCGTGATTCAAGCCCTTATAAGTATTTCCGAGCCTCCGCCTGCTCTTCCACGGGGGTCCTTAGTATCATATAATATATAGCCATTGATTTTAAAAGCTATTTGCTGTGTCTCTGAAATAAGCATGACATCAACTTGTTGGTTCTTTAGAAAGTATTCGAATTCATTTTCATGTTGGCGTAAGCCGTTTGCGTCCCAGAAACAATTTTAAACAGTTCATGGTTTCCGAAGCACTGCCAGTATCATATATTGCATTTTTAACATTTCTTGCATCATATTACACATAGAGCCCATAATAGTATTTAGCGACTGCACTATAAAAAACACCAGCAGAAGACAAAATAATATATTCCATGGTTAAAAACTCCCCTGTTGCATTGTGTAGTGTACGTGCACATCACTGTTACAAAATATGTTTATATAATTATAAGCTGTAAAAAACTGTAAATAACATTAAATCTGTTCAATGGAATTAAGTTAAAAGAATTTGTGTTTGGTGAGCGAGTTCATAAAAAATGTTCAATGCCAAATATTTAAGAATTGAAATTTGGTAAATTTGTTTATAGTGAGAATTGGAAATTATAACATTGTCACCAAATATTATTTTTGTGAAATACACTTTTTTTATAACTCAAATTCTTTTTTTATTGATTATGTATGAATTTGTAAAAATGCTGTTAAATACAATATTTTACCATATAAGCAACTAATTTTCTTTAATAAAATCAGAATTAAGCTAAGAACTAATCCAATCGGTTGTTTTTAATTTGATTCTAAAAGGTGCATTTTGATGCTCGGCAAATGCGGCAGAAGTGCTCAGTAAATACTTAAACTATTATTGTTTTTTTCAACATGCTCTACACAACGATTCCTAAGGACAATAGGACTAACACTACATAGCCAAAATAAATAAACAAAAAAAATTGACCCTGCCAAACTAATTCCTCTTGTTATCCTGCCTGATTAATTACAATTCCTTGAATTAAATACTAGATTTTAAATACTAATTCTGCTTAGCACCCAAACAAAATTTAAATGACAACCAAGGAAGATATATACGACATATTTAGAAAGTGGGAAGAAAATATTCCACAGCCAATAACAGAAGTAACGGAACAACTTTCACAATACACACCATCCCCTAAAGACGCTGGTCCCAAGCTGATAACAATAAAAAAATATAGGGAAAGACAAGCAAAACACAAGGAATTTAAACAGAAAAAACAAGGGGGCAAAAAGAGAAAATTTGAGCAAGTTGTGCCGATCTACAACGTATCATCAATATAAGCAAAGGTCTACAAAAGAAAAAACTTATTGAGGAGTTGAAAAATCTAAGACAAAAAGGCTGGAAATCCGAATGCTAAGAACTCTCAACAAAACAGAAGAAGACAGAATAGAGCAAGTTTTAAAGACAATAGAAGCCATGGGTATTGCGGACACAAAGTTGGAACAAACATCAAACACTTACGCAGTGAATGACAATAAGGTTTCACTAAGCTTAGATATAATTATAGTCTTAATAATAATAGTAATAGTCATAGGAATTTGGAAATTGATAAAAGATTATAATAAAAAACAGGTGTGAGGCAAGCAATTTTTTTTTAATTGTTAGGAAAACGAAGTGAATTTTGCTATGAACATCCATTTCGTGGTATCCTGGTAAATCGTATAGTTTTTCCACAATAGCCAACTTCAATGCATTTTCATTATCTAAGTTTCTGAATAACTCACACAATTCTAAATTAGTAAATCACATAATCGCACTTTAAAATAAAATTGTATAAGTTTTAAAACTACCTGCCTACTTTATAACAGGTGTTTTTAAATTGAAATAAATAAAAAATTGCAATAGTTATGCCTACCTGATTGGCAGAGCAAAATATTGTTTATTATTTAACGAGAAGCAATAAAAATATGCAACAAGTAGCTTTATTTTCCGCTAAAATTGCTGCAGTGAAAAAAAAATTTGGACGTTTTGTTTTATTTATTTTCACATTGTGTACACATCTTTGTTACATACTTTAAAAATGAGAAAACAATTTTTCTTGTTTTAGCTATGAGTTTTCTTCTTATTTCACCTACAGCGGCAACTTGCGGCAACCAAACTTAGTTAAATTATTTAAAGTATTATGTAGCAAATATGCTCAGAAAATATGGGCGAGGCCATTTTTAGATATGCTCTATGTTATTTGTAAAAATGACCTAAATATAGGGTGTCTAAAAGCGGCTACTGCCGAAAAACATCTGCTAAACATTTTACTACTTCTTTTAATAAAAAACAAAGATACATTAAAAAAAAATACCAAAAAAGTAGTAATCAAACGGCAATGTTTCTGACACTTTAATTCTAAAGTGCATTTATTTTTTCAAGATCACCCTTTTTTTTTTTGCTTTCTAAAAAATTGTCGACTTTGAGCAGCTCCACAAACTACAATTTTTTTGCAATTAAGGAAAACGTTTTTGAGTTGTGATCAGTAAGTAGTTCAATATATAGCTTTCAATTTTGACGTAATATAAAATTCCTGAACTAATAAGAATCATGAAATCCATGAACAATAAAAAAGACCAGAACTTTCTCACTATCAACATGTTACTGGATAATTTCGACATAATCGGAACATACATACATCACGTAATAGTGCAATAGAAAAAACTGCGTAGTAGCAGTCTTCCTGAACCTAAAAAGAGCATTTGAGGTGGTTAATAGAGACATCCTGTTACTTAAATTACAGAAATATGGGGTGAGAGGAATACAATTATTATGGTTTCAAAGTAATATAAGCAACAGATCCCAAAAAACAAAATATGGGAACAGTATTTCTTCGGCAAAGCTGGTGGACAGTGGAGTTCCGCAGGGAGCTGTCCTTGGGACACTTATTTCTAATCTATATAAATGAATTGCACGAAATTGTAAATAATTCAAAAATATGCATGTTTGCTGATGATACGCTGTTTTATATAGAGGTATAGAACTTTAAGTTGGCATTACTTTTCAAGACGGCGACCGATTTAACAGCTATCAAGTGATTTATTCTCAGTTTGGTTTGGCAATTCATCATGAATAGACTCACGCCAGAACAACGCTTGTAAATAGTGCAATTTTAGATAGATTTAATGAAAGACACGTTTGGTGACCGCCTAATTTCACGTTTTGGACCTGTGAATTGGCCTCCAAGATCTTGTGATTTAGCACCGCTAGACTACTTTCTGTGGGGCTATGTAAAGTCATTGGTCTATGCGGATAAGCCACAAACGCTTGACCATTTGGAAGACAACATTCGCCGTGTTATTGCCGATATACGTTCACAAATGTTGGAAAAAGTCATCGAAAATTGGACGTCCAGATTCGACTACATCCGCGCCAGCCGTGGCGGTCAATAACGCTTTGAATTTTCAGAAATAAAACACACAACCCATCGGGTTTAATATTACTTCGCAAGTGGTTTTATTTATTTAAATCTTATATATTAAAAATGCCAGTATTCATATTCAGCAAAACCGTTACTTTAGGGTTTACTAGCTACTTTTTTTAGTATTATTGAATTCAATTATGGTATTATTATTATTATTGTTAAGATATATTAAATTTAAATAAATATGTGGCACAACAGTTCCTCTTACTCCTGCAAGGAGCATAGAGCCGCTTCTTGTAAATACGGTTTCGGTAATCAGGTTTGCTTTAAGATGAATGACTGATTGGGCCAAAACATCCGATCCTGGAGCTGGGGCTGCCAGCCACGCCTCCAGGCAGGCAACGGGCAGTGGATTTAGTCACTGCATCCTTAAGGGTTGTACCGCCCAAAAAAGTTATGGTCTACCATTAAGAGTCTATCTAGTTCGACTAGGAGTAATAATTTCGCAGCTATAGGCTTCAACGATACCCAGCATACAGATGCAAAAAATGCGCACAACTCTTCTGCATACAATTTATAGAACTACCTATTCTGTAGAATCGGTCCAAAAGAGCAATAATAAGGAGAACCATAAATATCAAACGATATTCTGAGTCGTTTTGCATCATTCTCAGTGAAGTAAGTAATATTATCTCCAAAGCAAAACCCTCCAAGGCTCTTGGACCTGACGGCATCGCTATGCTTATGTTGAAGAAACTTGGTACAGTATCGCTGGAATATATGACACGCCTTCTAAAGCTCTCGATGCGCAAATTGGTAATTCCAATGATTTTGAAGGTCGCCCGTATTATTCCAATTCTAAAACCAGATAAACCCGCTACAAAATAAGACTCATAACGCCCGATCTCCCTGTTATCACCTGTAGCAAAGGTTTTGAAAGCGCTACTGTTACCAACTCTCAAAGAGCATTTCCCGCTTGCCTCACAATAACACGACTTCAGGGAAACCTATAGCACAACAACGGCCTTGGACATGATAGCTACACAGATTGCTAATGGCCTCAATCAGCAAAGGCCGTGTCAACGAACCATTGTTGCTGCCTTAGATTTATCCAAGGTAGATCACTCTGTGCTGATAAATGACATTACCCAATCAACTCTTCCCAACTATCTAAACGCTGGGTTGCTAATTACCTATATGGCAAACAAGAGTTTGAGTTTAGGGGCCAAAAATCAAGCTACCGCAAGATAAAAATAGGCGTAAGACAAGGAGGAGTGTTGTCACTCTTACTCTTCAATATTTATTTTGCCCAGCTTCCTGCACCACCCAAAGATGTCATGATGGTTTCTTATGCAGATGACTACACAATCTACTCATGTTATGTTCAGATTGAAGAAATAAGTGCCAGGATTTCCAATTATATGGCCACCATCGTGGAATTTCTGCAGGAACGTAAACTCCTGCTATCAACTTCAAAGTCGTCGGTGTCTCTTTTTACTTCTTGAACGAAGGAAGTAAGGACGGAATTAAACTTCTCAGTTGAAGGCAGACGTATCCATACGGTTAACAACCCAAAAATTCTAGAGGTGGTCTTCGACAACCTCCTTCACTTCTCTCGCACGCCACTTATATCCGCCAAAAAGTGAAATCCAGAAATAAGGTTCTTAAGGCTCTCGCTGGCACCTCTTGGGGCATGACAAAAGAAATAATAACAGCGACGTATCAAGGCGATTTACCGCTCTGTTTTAAATAACGCAGCCCCGATATGGACATCTTTTTTAAGCGACACCCAATGGCGAGTCCTACAAACGACCCAAAATAATGCACTCCGAATTGTAACTGGATGTGTCAAGATGATCAATATGGATCATCTCCATGAGGAGACCAAGATACTTCCGGTCAGACAACGCAGTGAGTTGTTGACCAGGCAATTCTTGCTGGCATGTCACCTGCCAAGTCATCGGATACTCTCCCAAGATCCCCCTCCTAGGCACATTCGACAGGACTTTCGTCACTATCTCGATCCGTGATGTTATTCCACCTACGTTGACCGGATGTCCATTGTGACGGCCCAGAAATTCTTGCATCAACAGACGGTCACTACTACCAATGAACATCCCCCTGCAATATCGGATCATGAACAAGATCAACCCTGACAAAATTAAGAGCAGGATGGTGCAGTATACTTAACTGTTCGCAGACCCCTCATAATACTGTGCATTTGTTTAATTGTCCTAACCGGCCAACGGATTTGCGCCCCATTGACCTATAGCTAAGACCGACTGAGGTGGCACAATTTCTCCACTACAAGTTCTACCCATGTGACCCATATTTAAAATAATTAATATATATAAATTAAATTTTTTCAGGAAAGAACTTCCGACAGCAGCAGAGCTGTTACAAGAACAACAAAAAGACCAGAGTTATCCCTCGCCATTTACAATTGGCTATTCGTAATGACGAAGAGTTAAAAAAATTATTGTCTGGAGTACCAATTGCCCAAGGTGTAGTTTTGCCCAAGAAAACAGAAAAGAAGGCTTAAATTTCAATCGATTAGAAAAAAATTATATATTGTCATCAAGTATCAGTCCTTAAGCGGCAATCAGCGTCAATAAAAGGGAAATTTTGGGAGACCATACATACATATATATTTTTGGGATCTTATAAATATTTTGGAAATAAAACATAAAAATAAAAAGTAACTAAAAGGTATTTGTGCTCCAACTATCCCAGTGCAAAGAATCCTGTAGCGCTGGGGATTTCGCGGAAAAAGTCAAATTGTCAACATACTCTTCATGCAATAAATATGCAGTGATATTTTGAAATTTTAGACTAAATGGTACAATCAAATTAAAAAGATCGATCTGACTGCTAGTTTTTTTTTATAGCCGTCTCAAACTCAGTACTTGTATGTTTTACCGAACCAACTTAATTTAAACCTAAGAATTTGAAAACTAATGTTATTTTATTGTGTGAGCTAACGTTTTTCTTTTTATTTTATATTTAAAGTAGAATATTTAAGTATACTAAAATTAAAAAAATAAACTCTGCGGAGACTTAAGTTTTTTTTGTTTGTTTATTTTTATAAACATATAACAAAAACCCTTTTTTCTCCAAACATTTGGACCTGCAATTTTAGCCATACTTTCCCACAGTTGGAAATCACTACATTTTTTAATCAATTTCAAGTGCCACCAGGTGCCACCTCACCAAGTATAAAAGGCCTCCCTGGTAACAAAACTTATTCATTTTTATTTTGCCATCTTTTCTGGTTTCCAAGAAAAATGGTCTCAACCCATAAAAAATCTCAAATTTCAATAATTCCTAAAATTTCGTTCCATCTCGCACTGTTAAAAATTCCAAGTATGGATAAATATAAAAGGACACCCTAAAAATAAAAACCTATTCATTCTTATTTTGCCATCTTTTCTGGTTTCCAAGAAAAATGGTCTCATCCCTTAGGGAATCTCAAATTTTTAAAAATTCCCAAAATCTCGTTCCAACTCGCACTGTTAAAACTTCCAAGTATGGACAAGTATAAGAGGCCAGCCTGATAACAAAACGTATTCACTTCTATTTTGCCATCTTTTCTGGTTTCCAAGAAAAATGGACTCATCCCATAGAGAATCTCAAATTTTAAAATTCCCAAAATCTCGTTCCAACTCGCACTGCTAAAAATTCCAAGCATGGATAAATATAAAAGGACACCCTAAAAACAAAACCTATTCATTTTTATTTTTCCCACCTTGCATTACTTCCATGAAATTGCAGTTTTGATGCATAAACCGAAGATTTATTTCATTAACAGAGCTGTTTAGCAGAGCCCTTTAAATTATCAGGTTTGTGTCTAAGCTAAACATTTTAAAATTTATCTTCACACACATGTTTTTCGGCTGATTGATTCGCGACTCAGTTCTGATAAGGCTCTTTTGTTTAACATACATAACTCAAGAACCACTAGTCGGATTTTGCTTAAACAAATTTAGAAAAATCAAGAATTACAATTACTTTCATCTGTTTATATAACATTTCGCTACAGAAGCATATAAATAAATGTATGAAGAAAAAAAAAATATTTTATTCCTAAAAAATTAATTTTTTTTTTTTAATTCATAAAAAATGTAAAACGGTAAAAGCGTGTCAAGGCGCGCCGGCGGTGTTATTTAAAATTTGTATATATATTTTTAATTTAATTATTTTTAATTTCAAGCATTAGATCGTTAATTATTTTTGATATTTCGCTACTCCATTGTGTAGCATCATCATGCTTGAAATTAAAAATAATTAAATTAAAAATTATTAAAAAAGGTAGAATGCAGTATGTTTTCTGTAATGGTCGTTCTTCGTGGTTGCTTCCTGTTAACAGTGGGGTTCCTCAGGGATCTGTACTTTGACCATTGCTTTTTATCATGTTTATGAACGATCTTTTTGATGTAGTTTCAAGTAATGTGTGTCTTCCTTTTTCCATTGCAGATCACATACAGCTTCAATTTCGGGGTACTGAGGAATTTTCTGACGCTTTACAAAACATGATAGATTTTACTGGTACCTTTGGTTATATCATGAGGAAGTTAAGATTAGTCTTTAATAGAGTTATTCGGTATCTTTACTCTCTTAGATAACACCAGCATTTTTCGTCATGTTTTAAAATTTTGCGGATTTTCGTTAAATGAATTTATTAAGTTTAGGATCTTGTTGCACTTTTTATAGGTCATGTAGGTTACAAACACCTAGGTATATGGTTAATTTCTTTGAGTTTTGTAGATCGACTAGAAATAGACAATTGACTAGATTAACTCCCATAAAGGAGCGTTCATTTTGTTTAAGAGTGGCACGAGTTTACAACGTTTTACCAACAAGCTTGAGAATGTTTGATTGTTCTGTTGATGCTTATAAGAGGAAACTATTTCATGAACTTTCAAGTAATGGTTTGTTTATATAAGTATAAATTGCTACAATATGTTTTTCAAGAACGAATGTTCTTATTTCATATGCTGAATGGAGAACTGACATTGTTATTTTTGTCCTTGTAGGATATTTTTATCTATTTCTCCATTTTTGCTTAATTTTAGATAAACATTGTAACCTTTGCTGCTATTTCGATTATTTCTATGGCCTTATTATCTTTAAGTTTTTTTATTGTTGCTTTGAGAATAATCATTTAGTAGTGCTTTTTAAAAAAGTTTTTGGGTTTAGATTCTATTAGAGGAATTTTGTGATCTAATTTTTATTATAATTATTTTCGTTATTTTTATTTCTATTATTATTTATTTTTCTGTTATTAATTTCATTATTATTTTTTTTTTTATACTGTTAAATTTAACTTGTTATTTAAATTTATTACAATATTTGTTAATTGTTAATAAATTGTAAGCAGAATATTGTAACCGATTATGGCCAAGAGGCTAGGTTATAAAAATAAATAAAAATAAAATGAAATAAACTATATCAAAATAAATTTGTATATGTACATCAATGAAGCAAAAAAATAAAGTTTTAATTCATGGATCCGCCCGTTAAAATATAAATCTTTCGTTGCCATTCTTTTCGTCAACTTTTCATAATGCTCATGTGTTTTTTTTTTTTCATTAAGAAATTAAATAAAACTCACAAATTTCAGTACAAAAGTAATTAATAGTTAAAAAATCTATTTATTGTATTACATATTTAATAGGTCGATTATGGATGGCAACCCTACCTCAGTTGGGTTTTCAAAAACCAACGCAACTAGAGAAAAAATTGGTATTATGTAAGGCAACTTTTTTCAGTTGCCATAAAGTTATCGATAATGCTATCTTGACAGCCTAGCAACTGGATACAAATATAAACAATCAAATAGTTTTTAATAAATAATAAAGGAAATACAAAAAATATTATGTCTACAGTTTTGATTCTTTTTTGAAATTAATAGCCAAAATATGACTAAACAGACTCGTAAATTTAATGCAAGTTTATCATCATATTCCATCCAAGGCGGTAAATCTCAATCATACAATACTCCTCATCAACCTAAAGATCCTCCTGTAAATTACAACCCCCTCTTGAGCATGAAGCCTTTGGTATACCAAATTTCTACCAGCAGCTATTTTTCAACAATTTTCATCAAAAGTTGAAAAGAAAAGGGACCAGGTGCTGATAAAATATGAATCTATAAAAATTCGTATCATCGTTATTCCTTTGTTGTATTGCAGATGCTATGTGTGGAATTACTTGAGCAACGCAGAAAGAGGGCCATGACAGTTACGTTGTCTTTTGAGTTGAACAAATAAACTTACTTTTCAGTTTTAATGCAGTTTTTACTTTAAAAAAATCAATAGGAACTACAAATTTATGGTTGCCATTTCTGCAACTAAAATTAACAAGTTTTAATTATTTAATATTATGCAAATTACCCATAACGTTTTATAATAAAATTAACAAGTTTTAGTTGACAGTTGCCATATGTAATACAATTTCGGCAACTGACAACGCAACTGAGGTTGGGTTAAAAATTAAATGAAACGGCACAGTCAACGATCATCACTCGCTGTGTACCACAAAGTACACAGAGACGTAAATAGTGATTGATGAAAATGGCCATAATCAGACTTTCCTAAGCTTGTCAAGAAAGAGACAAATATAGTACCAAATTTTTACGAACATCAGAAAAATAAACAAACAAAAAAAAACTAAAAATTATGAACATTTTCCTTTAAAGCGTGTTCGTTGTTTAAAACTTTGTACCTTAAAAGTTAATTTGTACATTAAAATATTTATTAAATAAACAACAAAGTATAATTAAAACAAACAATCAAAACTCTTTGGTGGTGTGAAATAAGCTTGAGAAATATATTTAATGAAAGTTACGCACATTTACAATAATAATTAATAAGAAAATAGCACAATAGAAAACCAGTGTTTACGAAATAACACAAAAGAAAACTAATCAACTTTAGAAAGAGACGGGTTGAATTAGTATTTTTTGCCGTCCTGTTTATTCGCCGTTTCACCTCTTGGGTTCTCTTTGCTGTGTACGGACGTAATTTTTGACTGCGCTTATATTGTGAATTTTTGCTTAAATAGAATAACAAAAGTTATTTTGTGTTTTGCTTTGGACTTTATTTTCGTGCGTTGTTTTGTTTTCTTTTAATAAAGTTTCTTCTGCATAAAAATACAGTTATCTGTGGTGAATAAGAAACATTAAAAAATGGCCCCCGCGTCACCAATGAAGTCATCAAATAGGTTCGCCATACTAGGCGACTTCTTTGATCAACCACCAAAAACAAATACATCATTTAATGATCCAAAATATCTTATTATATCGTCAAAAAATAACGAGTTAAGAAAGCTTTTTTTTATAAATTAATGTGTTATATTCCATTCTTTGGCTTATATTCATCCATCTTAATGTATCTAACATTATTTGATTGATGTAAAACGATTGAATTTTAGTATAGACCGCATTGCTTTATTTTGTAGTTTTTGTAATCTGTTTATTTGACTATCCGTGCAACATGTATACATTATAGTTGATCCGAATTCAAAATGTGGTTTTATCGTAGTATTATAAATGTTTATTGCAGTAATAATAGACATTTTGTTTCTTATATGTACGTTTTAAAAATCCTATCTTTTTTTTCAATTTTTTTGCACACATATTCTAAATGTTCTTTGAATTTTAATTTTTTGTCTATTATAAACCCCAGATATTTTATTTTAACTACTTTTTCAATTATTACATTATTAATATTGAATTTTTTATCACTGTTCATATTTAATTCCATTAGCTTGGTTTTATTTTCATTTAATTTAAGTTTGTTCATTTTTAACCATTTATTTATTTTATGCATATCTGTTTTTAGTTTTTCATAGCACAAATCCTCTCTTTGGGCTTCCGCGAAAATCAGAGTATCATCCGCATAAAGCACAATTTCACTATTTTCTATGACATTTTCCATATCATTTATATATATAATAAATAACAGAGCACCCAAAATTGACCCTTGAGGTACACAAAACTCAGTTTCTTTTTCTACTGATTTAACACCATTAACCTTTGTTATTTGCCTTCTATTAGTTAAATAAGATTGAAACCATTTTATTTTATTATCTTTTATTCCATATTTTTTAAGTTTTTCTATCATAATATCTCGGTCAATAGTTTCGAAAGCCCTTTTGAAATCAAGAAAAATTGCCACAATTTTATTAGTTTGCTTTACATACTTCCATCTATTTATAATATAATTCACAGCAGTCTCACATGAGTGTTTTTTTTCTAAAACCTGACGGAAATCTTGACAGTATTTTTGTTGTTAAGTAGAGTAAAACGCGTGTGCACTTGTTGAGAGTTACAAAAGAACAGAACAAAATATTTATTGAATTCTCTTATTATACTATTAGAAACTACTAAAATAAACTTCTATGTGCTACTTATATCAATGTAATGGTTATTCAACAATGTAAATGGTTATTCGAATTTCAACAATTTTATGTTTTTCTATATATTCTTCTAGTTGATTTTTAACAATTTTTTCCAAATTTTTTTCACATGTTTTAAGACTGTTTATCGGCCGATATTCTTCACAATTCACTGTATTTTTAACTTTTTCAATTGGTGTTATTACTGATTCTTTCCAATTGCTAGGAAATATTCCGCTCTCAAGAGATTTATTTACTATATTAAGAATTTTATTGCCAACTATGTCCCAACTATCTAATATTAATTTATTATTTATTTTATTATAGTCTGGTTTGTTGTTGATATCCTTACATACAGTTGTGCGCATAAAAATAGGAGTGACCACAGTATAAAAGAATTTTTAGGATTAAAACAAAAAGAAAAAAAAATTTTATTTCATTTAAATTCTTATAGAATGTTTCCTTAATTCCTAATGAATTATTAAGTTATTTCAAGAAGTATTATATCGTATGGATTTATTTAACTAAAATCGTATGAAAATTCACTGTTCACAATAATAGGATTAATTAATTAATTAAAACTAATAACAGTAGAAAAATAAAAATATATTCCATAAAAACGAAAATCTTATTAATATTTGGTTGAATAGCCTTTATTTTTTATGACTGCAGCACATCTGCGAGGCATGTTGTCAATAAGATGATGACATAGATCTAGGGAGATTTGTTGCCACGCTTCTCGCACAACGTTCCACAATTCAGTTGAATTCGACGGCCTCTTCTCTGAAACGATTTTTTTATGTCCCCCCATAGATGTTCTATAGGGTTTAGGTCAGGAGACTGAGCAGGCCAGGGCATAACATCGATCCCATTGCTTCCAAACCACTCCTTTGCCAATTTGCTCGGATGTTTTGGGTCGTTATCTTGTTGGTAGACCCACTTTAGTGGCATATTCCACTCTGCATACGGTAGCATAACGTTACTCATTATATCCACATACAAATGTTTGTCCATGATGCCTTTTATTTCGAAAAGTGGACCAACTCCGCTGTAAGAAAAGCCTCCCCATATCATTATTTTAGCACCTCCATTCTTTACCGTTTTCCTCGTATATTTTTGGGCATATTCTGTATTGCGAGGTCTTCGCACATACTGTCTAGAACAAGTTCCACCAAATAAAATTTTACTTTCATCAGTCCAAAGTATGTTTCTCCACTTTTCTTTTGTCCAGCTGATATGCTCTCTGGCAAATTTCAAACGTGCTGCTGCCTGCTTCTTTGTCAACAATGGAACCTTTCGTGGACTTCTTGCAAATAAATTGTTTTCTATTAGTCGTCTACGAATAGTGGAAGTGCTAATGGACAAACCAAGTTCTTTTTGAATCTTGTTTGACGACGCTGAAGGATCGCTTTTGCTCAGTCTTATTATTCGACGGTCGTCCACTATCGAAGTTTTGCGTTTAGGTCCACGAGTTTCGACCTTTTCTTTATACGATAGGGCATTCGCAATCATTTGATCGGAACAAGACAATAGTTCTTTAATTTCCTTATAGGTTTTTCCTTCTTTTCTAAAGTTTCTAATTAAATTTCTCTCTTCTGCACTACAGTGCTTTCCGCGTCCCACTATTAAAAAAACTCAATTTTATTTTAAAAAATACATCTCAAAGGCTTCAGTGTTATTAATTTATATTTACTTCTTAATTTTTCCAAAAAAAATTTAACAATTAAAAATTATTTTCTTGAAAATTTACAGCACTCCTATTTTTGTGATTAACGCACTTGAAAAGATAATAAAGAATTAACTTATTAGAACCATAAACGTAAGAGTTATCAAGATCATTTACTTTGTGTTTAACTTCTTATACAACAATGTAATTACCGTTAAAATATGACATGATAATAAAGTTACCAGAGTAATAAATTAAAGAAAATAAATATGGGGCAACGACACTACTATTATAATGCATACAGCTGGATATTTTTTAACTCTGTTAAATTTATTGCACGAAATTTGAATCTACTGTTTGTTACAGGTATATTATTTTCTTATTGCACATACTCAATGGAGTTATTTATTTCTTTAATACTGCTTATAAAATAATCATTAAAATTCTCCGCTATTTGTAAATTATCCTTATATTCAATGTTTTCAAAAATCACAGATTTTATCACGGATCTGGGGTTTCCTAAAACTAGTTCTTTTATTTTTCTCCACATTTCTTTTTGGTTATTTGCACCGTTGTATAAATTTCTTATTATTTTATAGGAATTCCAACATTAATAGATTCAATTAGTCAACTTAGAGATCATTGCTAACAAATTTTTAAAATGCAAAACATTATTAAACTTGTGTGATATAAACGTTCATTTCCACGACACCTTAAATTATTATTATTATTATTATTATGTTAAAGGTGTGGTTTATGCTCTTTGTTTGATAGATATACCTGAAGAAGAAATTGTTAATGAACTCAAATCTCAAGGTGTAGTTTCAGTTTATAAATATACAAACAAAAATGAAAATGATCACATCCAATGTAATGGAAATATGATATTAACATTTAATTTATATAATTTGCCAAAAGTTATTGATGTAGCCTGGTATAAGGTTAAGGTTAAAACCTATTTTCCCAATCCAATGCGCTGCCGCAATTGCCAACTTTTAGGGCATACTAAGAATAAATGCTCCAATCAAGCGTCATGAGACAAATTTGTATGTCTCAAATTTGTATGTTTCTGTTTCTGTCCCCGTTACATTCAACAAAAGGAAATTATTAAAATTAAAAGGAAATATGAAATAAATCTGAAAACAAACGCCCAAACAATTGAACAAAAAACATATTCCGAAATAGCTAAAGAAGAACCACACAATTTAAATACTCTAACAATAAATTAAAACAAAAACGAAATGCATCATATCCAAAGTTAAACAAAACAACCGAAAAACTTCTTCGCCGTAATTCATATGGCTCCTCATCTAATGAAATGGACATCAAACCATCCACAACTCCAGTAAAAAAAAAACTAAAATAGTAAAAACTAAGAACTCTTCAAACTCTAAATGCATTGAATTATCATCATCTGAACAAATAGACAACAATTCTGCTACCGTAAATCAAACACAACTAATCGAAAAAACTTCAAAAACAAACAACTTAAATACGTCACAGCGGGACCAAAGGGACCCAAGTGAGGCGGTTTTCCCCTACACGTAGCCGGCGACCCGTGCAACAACTTAAATAAAGAAAACGAAATTTTCACTGATTTACCATCCTCTCCACTTGAAAAAATAACTCAAGATCTCATTGATAAAGAACAATACTATTTACCATTATCCGAAAGGATGGATAACTCTGATGGCTAATTGCATGTACACACCATGGCGCCGGGCTCTAAAACATCTAATTTTACTTTTCAGTTACGATTTATAAGACATGGCTGTTTTTCGCATACTACAATGGAACATTAAAGGTTTCATAAACAATTTAAATGAATTACAGCTTTTAATAAAGGAGCACAACCCATCTCTCATATCCATCCAAGAAACACATTGTTCACATAATTTTAATCCTCCCAAAGGATATTCCGCCTATTTCTTCAATTCACCCCTCAACACAACATCTAAACAAGGAGTTGGAATAACGATAAAAGACAATATTCCTCATAAAATGATCCATATTAAATCATCATTGCAGTCGTTAATCATAGAGATCCAACTTAACGTAAAATTTTCAGTCATTTCCTTATATATACCACCAAGCCAACCCTATTCTAAACAGGAACTCACACAACTCTTTGACTCTTGTAACAAATACAAAACTTGTCATTGGAGATTTTAATGCATGGAACATCGCCTGGGGATTTCAAAGTAATAACCATAGAGGTTGTACTTTGGAAAGTGCAATTTTGTCATCGAATTTATATATCTTAAACGATGGTCGCCCTACTCATTATTCCACACATAATTCGCTTACCCACATAGACGTCTCCTTATGCTCACAAACATTTTTAAGTTCAACATCATGGAATATACTGGATGAGTTGTATAACAGTGACCATTTTCCTATTATTATCAAAATTGATTTAAAGAATAACACCGACAGATATAATTTTAATATTAAATTTCTTATTAAGTATGCGGATTGGAAAAGGTATTCAAATTTGGTCGATGAGGAATTGTATAAGAGACCCCCATCTATTAATATAAATAAAGAGGCTGCATTGATAACGAAATCAATAAGAACTGCTGCGAACATTTCAATACCACAATCGTCGTTAAAGAAAAAAACTCATGTTCCACGGTGGAATAAAGGTCTAGCTTTATTACGTAGGGATAAAGTAAATGCCTGGCAAAATTTTAAAAAATCTCTTACAACAGCTAACTTAATAATATATAGAAAAAATAACGCGTATTTCGTAAAGAAATGAAAAAGCAAAAAAAGTATAAATCGTGACTCAGCAATAGGTGATATATGGAGCAAAATTAAAAGACTTTCTAAAAACAACGTTAATAAACAAATAGTAGCCATTAACTTTAAGGACCAAGTTATAACTGATCCATTTAATATAGCTGAATCTTTTGCTAATGAGTGGTCAAATTATTCCGCCGACAACAATTTCTCACATTACTATAATAATTTAAAAAGTTACTCATCTGCAATAACCCCAAGTGAAATATTAAACTTTAATACTTCACAACAAGAGGACATCTCACTAAATGAACTTTGTTATTGTGTTAATTATTAGTTCTAAGCTATTAAGGCCTAACTTATTTTATGTTAATAAAAATGCAGACTTTTTATTACATATTTTGCCGACGTTTCGTGAACTGTATGTTCACTTTATCGAGGGATTCGTCTATTTACATAAAATATAAAAAACATCATTACAAGTTACAAATGACCAACAAAATTATTTATCAATAATGACTTACATACATTTAAAACAATATTTTGGTTATCACATTTATAATTTTGAAAAATTAAACATGATTACATACATGTATAAACAAAACATAAAAGACAAATTTTATTTGAAAAAAAAATATTTTCTATTACAACCCTATAACTGGCGCTTAGATTGTCAACATCCTCTTTTTTTTAAGAGAATTATAGTTATCTCTTCGGGCTGTTATGGTCAGTTATTTGTTTCCAATTATAAATAATAAAATCAGATCATTTTACCATTTTTTCCCAACGTGTCGTTTGTTTTTTGCAAACTTCTTCAGGGGAATATTTTATTATAAAATCTAGCAAAGAATAATTACATGTTTAATTTAATTAAAATAAAGTAACATCGCAGATGTACTTACGATTATTTCGTCAGCATTATAAAAGAATTTTCATATTTAATTTATTTAATATCTAAAAAACTGGACTTTCACAACACAGAATTAAGTAATAAATAAATAAAATAATAAAAAACTTGTACAACACAACAAAGAATCTGAAGTCAATCTTAAAGCTAATATCACAGAACTTCAACTAATTATAATAACTACATTATTGCGGTGGAGTATTGTAGTTTAGTTTTATCTTTGTCCTCTTTTGTGTTCATGGTGGTGTTTATTTTGTGTTGGATCCTTAGGCTTTCGAGAGTGTAACGTTTATTCTCTTTGGGTTCTCTGTCTACTATTTTAACGTTTTCACTGTGTGATTATCCTCTTTTGCATGCTGTGACAATGCTGTCGATTCTTTTCCTTTTTTAATGTCTGCATTATGTTCTTTTAATCTTGTTTCCAACATTCTCTTTGTTGTACCTATATATACTAAATTGCACCTTTCCCTCTCGTTACCATCGCATTTTATTTCGTATACAACGTTGTCAGATTTTAATATGTCGTATTTTTTGTTTTGTTGTTTGTAAACAGATGTCTCGGTGTTTTGTTTGATTTATATGCTATTGTTGTTGTTGTTCCTCTAATCATATTACTAAAAGTTTTGGCTCCAGTTAGTTTTGGTATATATGGTACACTGTAAAAAGTTTTTACGTTTTCAGATGCCTCCTTGTTGTAATTTCTGTTTTTTAAGCATTTATTTATCAGATTGTTAATTATGTGTGTTGGGTAGTTGTTCATTGATAGTATTCTTCTAATTTTAAGATGTTATTCCTTTCATAAACTCTCTCACTTAGTTGCAAAACTTTTTTAATCAAATTTGTCGCATTATTAAGCTTAGTATTCATTGGTTGTGTTGAATTAAAGTTTATCATCCTGTCTGAAGAAGTTGGTTTTGTGTACCAATTTGTTCTTATATTTCCATGGTCATTAATTATAACTATATCTAAATAAGGTATTTCGTTGTTTTTTTCACATTCAATGGTAAATTATATTTTGTTGTGGTATGTATTAATATTATCTTCTTGTTCGATTTTTGTATTACTGCAAATAAATCGTCTACATATTTCATCATAAATTTTATTTCAATATTTCTTGCTCTTAATTGTTCAATTGCACCGTCTAGTAGTGCGTCTAAAACAATATCTGCAATTGTTGGTGATAAGGGGTTCCCCATGGGCATGCCATACAATTGATGGTAAAGTTTGCCATCATAAGCAAAGTAATTATTTTCTTTTAGGCCCCTATTACGGTTTACAACTCAACTCTACTTCAGTTGAAATTTTACAATTTGGTATTATCAATTACATTTCAACTTGTCAAAAAATTTTAAGTTGAATTTAAATTGTGTTACAACTCTGTTGTAGTTTCACCGTTTACAACACTGTGTTAGTTCGGTTAACAAAAGTTTAACAAAAAATACAACTCATCAGCACCAGTTGTTTCAAATTACAACTCATCAGTAGCAATTGTCTTTCAAGTTGTCTTTTAGACAACTCAACTGAGTTGAGTTGTAAACCTTAATAGGGACATTAAACGAAATTGAAGAATTTTCAAAAACTTTGGTTTTGATATTGATGTATAAGTTTTGAGTATTTCCCATTTGTCCATTATATTTTTTATTGCTAAATAGATTGGTATATTGGTGAAAAGTGATACCACGTCGAATGGAACCATAATGTCTTTTTCTAGTTTGACATCCCCTAATCTACGTTTTATGTACAAAGAATTGCGTATGTTTTAAGTCGTTGAAGTTATGTTTTTCAGGATTTTCCCAACATATTTTGATATTTGGTAGCACGGTACTTTCAAGGATGAAGATATTGGTCTGAGTGGCATGCTGTCTTTATGAATCTTTGGAAGGCCATATAATTCAGGAGCCGCAACCGAATGTGGAATTAATTTAAATTTTTCAAATTTTGAGATGTAGCCTTCTTTATATAGTTCTTTTACTAATGTATTATTTTTCTTTAGAAGATTTTGAGTAGGATTTTCTCTTATCTTTCTATATGTGTTATTGTCATCTAATATTTGTTCCATTTTATTTTTATAGATGTTTTTGTACATTACGACAATTTTTTTACCTTTGTCCGCAGTGGTTATAACGATGGTGTCTTTGTGTTTTTCAATAATTTTTCTTGTCTCCTCGTAGGCACTTAATATAAATTTTTCTTTTTCAGTGTTTCTGTTATTTCGTTTGAAATAGGCAATTCTGTTTGCAATCTTTGATCTTGTGGTTTATTGATCCTCTCACTTGGAAATAAATTATGGCAATCCAAATTTATTTCCAAGTGAGAGGATCCATTTTGGTTCCAGTTAAAATTTTATATTAGTTTGGTTAATAAACCATTCGTCATTATAAATAAGGTTAAGTTTTGTAAATTTTTCATATTTTAGTTTATGTATTTTTGTTAAGTGTGTTTTTTGAATTTTTGTCCGTATATTGTGAAACTCATCCCACTCTTTTTTTTTAAATTTTTTAAGTTCTGTTTTGTCAAGTGTTTTTCTAATCTCTCTCTCAATTTTTTTATCTCTTTTTTTATTGTTGTTGTGTTTGTATGTGTGTCTCTTATTTCTACATTTAGTAGTTTTTTGTGTAAGTTCAACTCTATTTTTTCTGCTTCAGTTTTCGCTTGTTTTGATTTAAATAAGTCTTTTAGATTTCTTGTGCTATTTCTTACATGTGTGGGGGTAATACTCATTTGCCTGCATTTTTGTAAATAAGTTGCACTTTCAATTGACTTAGCTAGTCTTTCTGTCTTTCTGTCTCTCTGCTGTATTTTTTAAAAAGCTGCATGTTTGAGTGTCATAATTTTCCTTTATGTTGTTGAAAAAACTTTCCATGTTGTTGTTATTTTTATTTTTATGCCAGATTTATGTTATTTATCCTCCTCTCTTCTTCGGCGGGCCCTCCGATAATATAATTTAGTTTTGTTTTATGACCAATACTGTGTTTAAACTGTTTTTTAAGAGAATTATAGTTATCTCTTCGGGCTGTTATGGTCAGTTATTTGTTTCCAAATATAAATAATAAAATCAGATCATTTTACCATTTTTTTTCTAGACAGAGAACCCAAAGAGAATAAACGTTACACTCTCGAAAGCCTAAGGATCCAACAAAAAATAAACACCACCATGAACACAAAAGAGGGCAAAGATAAAACTAAACTACAATACTCCACCACAATAATGTAGCTATTATAATTAGTTGAAGTTCTTTGTTGTGTTGTACAAGTTTTTTATTATTTTATTTATTTATTACTTAATTCTGTGTTGTGAAAGTCCAGTTTTATAGATATTAAATAAATTAAATATGAAAATTCTTTTATAATGCTGACGAAATAATCGTAAGTACATCTGCGATGTTACTTTACTTTAATTAAATTAAACATGTAATTATTCTTTGCTAGATTTTATAATAAAATATTCCCCTGAAGAAGTTTGCAAAAAACAAACGAAACGTTGGGGAAAAATGGTAAAATGATCTGATTTTATTATTTATATTTGGAAACAAATAACTGACCATAACAGCCCGAAGAGATAACTATAATTCTCTTAAAAAACAGTTTAAACACAGTATTGGTCATAAAACAAAACTAAATCCTCTTTTTTGTTCATTGTTTTGTTTATTTTTTGCTGAATTCTTAAGCTTTCTGTTGTAAATCTCTTTTTCTCATTGTTTACTTTGTCCAGAATTTTTATGTTCTCAAAGTCAGGTTTGTGATTTGTTTGTATTATATGTTGTGAGAACGCAGTACTCTTTATTTTTCTTAATATCAGCTTTGTGTTCGCTCATTCTAGTTTCCAAGCTTCTTTTTGTTTTCCCAATATAAACTAAGCTGCAATTTTTGTCATTGTTACCTTTACAAGGAATCTTATAAACAACTTTGTTTGGTGTTTTTGTGTTCGTGAATATTGTACTCAGTGTTTTGTTTGGTTTATAAGCATAAGAAATGTCACTTTTGTTTATTGCTGATCTTATGCTTTTTAAGTTATTGTTTAAAAAAAGTAAGTGGTAATACACCAGGTTATGATAGAATATCATACCAAATGATTAAACATATGAGTCTTAATTCAAAGAGAAGATTGCTTGCATTTTATAATAATATATAGTACTGGACAATAACATAATTCCATTTGAGTGGAAGTCAGCAACCATTTTTCCAGTAAGGCCAACACCAACTCTCTTGAAATTAAATCACATCGACCTATCTCTTTACTTTCTTGCCTTAGCAAAGTACTAGAGAAAATTATTATTGTGACGTTAATTCATACAACCTATTTATTGAAAATAATGTCAAAGAATTAAAAATCTCTGGTGTTATATTTACAGGAAATTACTCCTGGAGAAGTCAGTATATATCACTAAAGAAATCACTAGTGCAGAGAGCTAATATAATTGGGTTTTTGTCCAGCATAAAAAGCTATATTCATATAAACACCCTAACTTATCTCACAGGACAATAAAACTTATGCCCCTATTACGGTTTACAACTCAACTCAGTTGAGTTGTCTAAAAGACAACTTGAAAGACAACTGCTACTGATGAGTTGTAGTTTGAAACAACTGCTACTGATGAATTGTAATTTTTTTAAACTTTTGTTAACCGAACTAACACAGGGTTGTAAACGGTGAAACTACAAGAGAGTTGTAACACAATTTAAATTCTACCTAAAAATTTTTGACAAGTTGAGTTGCAATTGTTAATACCAAATTGTAAAATTTCAACTGAAGTAGAGTTGAGTTGTAAACCGTAATAGGGGCCGTAATAAAATTGATTATGCGCTTATTATGAAAATCTCATTAAAGGCATATACCACCAAGCAATCCGATCCAGTATTTACGCTTTTCGAACCACCCCGATAAAAAATCTATTGGCAGAATCCGGTTTTCCATCATTGGAAGAGCGGATATATGATGCTAAAATAAAACTTACATCAAAAATAGTTTTTTCCAAAAACTCGGTAATTGATACTGATATTAAATAACAATTGGTCGCTAAAAGACGCTATCGTATATCATTTGCGATAGGTATCGTCCTTGGTATATTAAAACTGAGCTTTGTGATGTCTTCTTGTCCAAATTCAGTAAACAAAACTTCTCTGTTGAAATCTTTATTCAACTTTACCTAAACAAGGAAGAAACTCTCATGAAAGAAGGTTGGAACTTTTATTTTACGGATGGTTCTAAAATCTCAAGCGTAAATCCATCTTATGCAATTGTAGACAGAAATGGATCAAAACTAAGTTTGAAAATTCTCCCAGATTATGCTTCTATTTTTACCGCCGAGGCAAGTGCTATAATCAATGCCATTTTCATTGCTTTAAATAAAAAACAAAAAACTGTAATCTGCACCGATAGCTTATCAGTTTCTAATCCCTTATCACGGAAATGGAATATAGTTAATCACATTCGTGATCTTATAGTATGTAATCCTGATACACTAAAAATATTATGGGTACCAGGACATACCAATATTAAAGGCAACAATAAAGCAGACGAAGCCACTAAATTTGCAAATAGTGCTCTTGTTATAATGGCAAATCAAACGGAAAATATAGATGTTAAATGTTTAATAAAAAATCACCTTCGCCAAAGAAAACTATCAGTATGGGCAGCTTACCATCATTATTATAAAGAATGAAATGTAAATTGCAGTCAACCATCCTACCCTACCAATCTTGGCAAACAGCAAACCAAGGTCTTTTCGCATTTACGCTTAGGACATACATATGCAACACACAATTACCTTTTCAATCGAGAATCAACTTTAGCCTGTCCGAAATGCGGTTTAATTCTATCCGTCTATCATATTCTTTTACACTGTAGTCATTTCGATAATATAAGGAAATCAATTTTTAGATCTTTAAGTCCGAAAAATCTCCTAAAAAGTCCTACCTATGATAACATATTTAAAATCAACAGCTATGTAACTCAAACTGGATTTACAATTTAATGTTGTTTCTAATTCTATCCTAAATTCAAATAATGTACCATTCATTATACATGAAATATGTAATTGTTAAGTTTTTTTATTTTATTACAATTTTGTTATCTTCATAAGAGCCGATAGTCTTAGCAGCTAGTGCTCCTTAATTTGTTTGTGTTGGCAACAATCATCTGAAGATGAGTCTTAGGCAACTCAGGCAAGGGATTAGAGAGAGAGAGAAGTATGTGTGAAGTATTGAGAGTCACATATATACAATTGTACAACAATGAACTTTATTAAATTTATATTATTGGTTAAATAAATGAATTCTTAAATCTCAACATTGTGGCGACGAGGAAAAAAAGAAGCTTTAAAAAGTTTCAAGTGAAAAAAAGGAAAAGAAACATGGAGGAGACTATTAGGGAGATGTTAGAGCAAATGAAGGCTCAACAAAACCAATACCACGAGGACAATAAATTATTGCAGCAGCTTGTGTCCCAAATGCTTTTGAAAGAGTCAGAAGCTTCAACCTCAACACGCGCTAATATAGCTAGGGGTGAAAATAGTAACGAATTTATTCTTGAGGCGCTGTCTTCCAACATCAGTGAATTCTGTTACGATGTTCACTTTAACCTCACTTTTGACACATGGTATTCTCAATATGAAGACTTGTTTGAGGTAGATGCAAACAAATTAGACGACGCAGTTAAAGTCAGGCTGTTGTTGCGTAAAATGAACACTGTGGTACACAACAAATATATTCGTTCCCACGACAATTGGATCTTCGCTCCGGAACGACCCGAGTATCACTCGGCCAAAGATTGTCAACTCAGCAACAGCTGTACCAACCGAAAGTTTTTTCCTCAGGTGAGCAAAATATGCCAGCTATTTTGCTCAAGTTACTATTAATTATAGCTGGCGTTGAGCAAAACCCAGGTCCACAGATCTGGTTTTGTTCAGTGTGTCACAACAAAATAACTCGCAACATAACATCGGTCAAATGCTCAGTTTGTAAAAACTGGTGTCACTTGAAAAGGTGCTCAGGTCTCACCAGCCATCGCGATTGGTCCCCAAGCTTTGTGGCGAGTTGTTGTAGCAATCAACCAACTAACTCCAGCACTGCTCCTCCCACTGCTTCCCAGCAGAACCCCGTCTCATCCCCACCTGTGAGACACAATAGAACATATTGTTCTATTTGTAATACTATAATTAGGAGGAATATTACATCAGTTCAGTGCAATGGTTGTAAAAGATGGTGTCATATGAGGCGCTGTACAGATTTACGCTTTCATAGGGATTGGAGTGCTAGTTTCCTAGCCTCTTGCTGTGCAAATGCCACTCCTACGGCCAGCATTACCCTTAACTCAACGGCGCAATCAACACCCAGAACGCCTAATGTACAGAACACTCCTCAATTACAGCAACCCGTATTAACACCTACAACTCCACCTCAGGTGAATACACTGCCAAGACACCCCACTCAGCGGCAAGTGCAAAATACTGGTCCCGGCAGATCTTTTCAAATCATGCAATTGAATTGTAATGGTTTGAGAAACAAAATTGTGGAGATCACAAAATATATGCACGACAACAACATACCTATTGCCGCCATACAAGAAACAAAGCTGACCAATGATTGTTCACTCTCGACCTCAGGGAATTACAATATTGTCAGAAGAGATAGAGATAGAGCACATGGTGGGGGACTTGCGTTCATTATAGAACGAAATGTCAGTTATAAATTGACAGCCCCCCCAACCCTCCCCATACCTGACCCCTTCCTAGAGGTTATGAGCATCTCAGTAGATACTGAAAATACTGAAATTGAAATCATCAATGTTTATATCCCGCCCGTCAACAGCATAGGAGCTAATTATCACCCAAGCATATCCCATCTCTTGCAGGGTGATAATAGAATAATACTTGGTGATTTCAATGCTCATCATGAGAGTTGGTATTCCCAATTACCTGAAGATCCCCGCGGTGGACTCATTGCAGAACAGATAGACGAATCAGATTTTGCCTCAATAAACGAAGATTTCCCAACAAGAGTAACTGCAAGATGTGTAAGCTCTCCAGACATATCCATTGTCTGCTCATCGCTACTTGCCTACACCAGCTGGCAAACCCAAATTGCATTTAACTCAGACCACATTCCCATTGTGGTCACTGTTGAGAAACCCAATGACTTCGTTGAGCCTGACAAGCGCACATTTATTAATTATAATAAAGCCGACTGGCAGGGGTTCTCGAAATATATTGATGACTCCCTTCGTCAATTACCCCACCCTACTTGTGCCAGGAAGGGAGAGAAAGTTTTCAGGCAAACTATTCTCAGGGCAGCACGACGCTTTATTCCTGCAGGCAGAATACCCAATATTAGACCAAATTTCCCCACCAATGCAGCGCGTTTAACCCAAGAACGCGATCATTTGCGCGCTTGCAACCCAGCAGATGAGCGAATTGAGCTGTTGACGACAGAAATTAACAAACTCGTTAATGAACATCGTCGCAACAAGTGGTTAGAACACCTAAACCAATGCACGGTTAGCTCGAAAAAGCTTTGGTCTACTATTAAAAGTCTATCTGGCACAAACTGCAATAAAAATCTCGCAGCTATAGGATTCGATGACATTCAATATACAGATGCAAAGAAATGCGCTAAACTATTCTGCCGACAATTTGTCGATCATCCCACCTCGCAGAATCGGTCCAAAAGAGCTGTAATTCGGAGAAACAAGAATCTTGAACGGGATTCTGAGCCCATTTCCTTCACACTCGATGAAGTGAAATATATAATCTCCAAAGCGAAACCCTCTAAAGCTCTTGGTCCTGACGGCATCTCTATGTTAATGTTAAAGAAACTTGGCACAATATCGCTGGAATATCTAGTACGCCTTCTAGAACTCTCGATTCATCAACTGGTGATTCCAGATATATGGAAGGTTGCTCGGATAATTCCCCTCCTAAAACCTGATAAACCCGCTACAAAAGGAGAATCATACCGCCCTATCTCCCTTTTATCACCCGTAGCAAAGGTTTTAGAAGCTTTAATATTGCCAACCCTGAAGGAGCATTTCTCGCTTGCCTCTCACCAACACGGCTTCAGGGAATCCTATAGTACCACGACAGCTTTGAATTTGATAGCTAACCAGATCGCAAATGGCCTCAATCAGCAGAGACCGTGTGAACGCACAATTGTGGCAGCCTTAGACTTACCTAAGGCTTTTGACACGGTTGACCACTCTTTGCTGATTAATGACATCTCGAACTCTACACTTCCCAATGATGTCAAACGCTGGGTTGCTAACTATTTAAGTGGCAGACAAGCGTTTGTTGAGTTCAGAGGCCAGAAGTCTAAATATCGCAAGATTAAAATGGGTGTGCCACAAGAAGGAGTACTGTCACCAATACTCTTCAACTTATATCTTGCACAACTTCCTGCCCCACCACAAGATATCAAGATGGTGTCTTATGCAGATGATTGCACCATCTATTCATCTGGTATTAACATCCAAGACATAAGTGCTAAAATTACTCAATATTTGGCCACCATCTCACAATTTCTACAGGAACGTAGACTTCAGCTATCACCCTCAAAGTCTTCAGTGTCTCTTTTCACTTCCTGGACTAAAGAAGTAAGGATGGAATTAGATATCTCTATCGAAGGCCGACGTATCCCTACGGTGCAAAAACCAAAAATTTTAGGCGTGATCTTCGACAGCCTCCTTCACTTCGCGTCACACGCCACTTACATCAACCAGAAAGTGAAATCTCGGAACAAAGTCCTAAAAGCTTTTTCAGGCACCTCTTGGGGAATGACTAAAGAGACCATTATAACAACTTTCAAAGCAATTGGTCGCTCTCTCTTTAGTTATGCTGCCCCTATTTGGACCTCGTTCCTCAGTGATACTAACTGGCGAGTTTTACAAACTGCACAAAATAATGCACTTAGAATCGCTACCGGATGTGTCAGAATGACAAACATAGATCATATTCATGAGGAGACCAGGATACTGCCGGTCAGGCAGCACAATGAGATACTGACAAAGCAATACCTGGTGGCTTGTCACCTGCCCACCCACCCTAACCATGAAGTGGTCATTCAAGATCCGTCTCCCCGTCACATCCGGCAGGACTTTCGTCTATATCGCAATGACATTCGAGATATTATTCCATCTCTTATAGATCGAGCGGCCATTGCAGACGCCCAAAAGCTATTACATCAACAGGCGGTTTTAGGAGCTATGAAGGGCTATAGATGTAACAGGGTCCTTAATGAACACCCCCCAGCGATTGCAGAAAATGAAAGGCTTCTTCCCAGGCAAACAAGAACCACCTTAGCACAATTAAGGGCCGGATGGTGCAGTATTCTTAACTGCTACCGCGAGCGTATAGTTCCCGGAACTTTAAATCGTTGCCCAGCCTGTCTTCAAAGCCCCCATGACACGGTGCATCTATTTCAATGTCCCAATAGGCCTACGGATCTGCGCCCCATAGACCTATGGTTAAGACCGATTGAAGTTGCGCAATTTCTCCAGCTCCAAGGTCCACCCACGTGACACTTTTACAATAATTAATATATACACCTTAAATCTTTTCAGGAAAGAACTTCCGACAACAGCAGAGCTGTTACAACAACAACAACAAATATATTAACTATATTCTTCTCAAACACTCCCGAGATTTTGATTTCCAAGAAAAAAACGGTTGAAAAATTAAAACAATTGTTCGGCAGTCAGATTTCAATATTCAACATGCGTTTCAATTGCTTACAAATAACAAAAGACTCGAACATGGATTTTATAACTTACACAAGAGTTGTAAACAAACAACGTGAGAATTTTAAATTGAATAATCTTACTTTAGATCAATTCAAGTGCTTAATATTCGTTATGGGGTTAAAGTCACCAGATGATTTTGATGTGCGCACTAAGCTCTTAAGCAAACTGGATAGCAAATCCAACACTATTACTCTTGACATCCTATCGGGATAATGCCAAAGGATCATCAACATTAAAACAGACACAGCCCTTATCGAAACCCCAATTGGGGAAAGTCAATTAAACCGGATGCAATTAAACAAAAACAATAGTAAAGGTAAAAACAAACCAAATTTCCCATGCTGGTTTCGTGGTAGTATGCATTTCGCACGTGAATGTGCGTATAAAAAGCACAAGTGCCAAGAATGCGGCAAGACTGGTCATAAAGAAGGCTATTATAATATAAATTTGAAAAGCCCCAAGTGGAAACAAACAGTATTTTTATGTGTAATACACCAGTTATTTCGGATATATGTGCCAGTCAAAATAAACGGGACAGAAGTCAAGTTACAACTTGACACTGGCTCAGACATAACAATCGTTTCAGAAGATATTTTTAATAAACTCAACATAAAATACTTGCAAAAATTAACACAAAGTGCTCGCAGTGCAACCGATGATCTGCCACTTCTCGGACAATTTGATTGTTTCGTCACGCTCCAAGAAAAGACGATCAGCACAAAGGGGTACGTTACATCAATACACAATTTAAATGTCTTTGGTCTTGACTGGTTAGAGGAACTAAAGTTGAGTGGCATGCCCATTAAACATCAAATCAAATCAGGGAAGTATTAGTAACGAAAATATCAAATTAACCAGTCTCAAAAAAAAATTTTTTGATGGAAAAATGGGTTTGTGTAACAAAACTGAGGCTCATCTAGTGGTGAAGCCTGATAAGCAGCCTAGAAATGTGGCATATGCGGTACTACATCTGGTTGAAGATGAACTTCAACGTCTTTAAGACGCCAACATAATTGCCCCGGTAAATTACACCGAGTGGGCAGCGCCTGTTGTGGTAATAAGAATAACTGATGGTCGCACTCGCCTTTGTGCAGACTTCTCAACCGGCTTAAATGACTCACTCGAAATGCACCAATACCCGTTACCTCACCCAGATGACATATTTTCAAAAATGGCTAACGCTCAAGTATTTAGCCACATCGATTTAGCGGATGCTTTTCTTCAGATTAAAGTGGATGAACAATCAAAACATCTGCTAACTATAAACACGCACATGGTAAAGACATTCCCCACAATATTTCAACAGATAATGGACACGATGCTGGCTGGCTTACAGGGTACTGCAGCATATATCGATGATATATTTGTTTCCGGAAAAACCCAAAAGGAGCATGATCAAAATTTATATGAAGCATTAAACAGGATTCAAGAATACGGGTTTAAATTAAAATTTTAAAAATGCAAATTTTCAATACACGATATCGAGTATTTGGAGTACAAGATAAACCGAGATGGACTGAAACCAAACCCAGTACGGGCAATAGCAATTAATAGTATGCCACAGCATATAATTACGGTTTAGGTGCCTGCATACTTCACGAGTTTGAAGATGGATCATTAAAAACTATTGCACATGCATCGAGATCGCTGACTCCGGCAGAAAGATCATACAGCCAAAGCCCTAGCTCTTATATTTGCAACACAAAGTTACACAAAATGATTTTTGGGAGAAATTTTAAATTAAAAACAGATCACAAACCTCTACTAACTATTTTTGGTAAAAAAAACAGGTATAAGTACACATCAAGCCAATCGGCTGCAAAGATGGGGAACAAAAATATTGGCGTATGATTTTGAAATAAGCTTTGTGTCAACAAGCAGTTTTGGTTACGCAGTTGTTTTATCACGTCTAATCTGAGGAATTTGTAGTTGCTTCAATACAGATTGAAACCGAAGTTAATCAAGTTCTGGCTGCCAATATACAAAAACTTCCTATAACATACAAAATGATAAGAGATGAAACTATTAAAGACCCTACCCTGTGCTCTATAAAATATTATTGCCGAAATGGGTGGCCTTTAAACATTGAACAAACGGAAGAATACAATTAGAATTGTTAAGATTGTGTCATGGTAGGTGAACGTGTTGTCGTCCCAAGAATTTTTCGTCAGCGTCTCTTAAAAGATCTCCACAGGGGTCATCCTCGAATTGAACGTACTAAATCGATTACCCGAAGCTATGTATACTGGCCCGGCATTGACGAAGACATAAAAAGATTCGTACAGGGGTGCAATCAATGTGCATTCGCGGCGAAAATGCCAATAAAAACACCGCTTAGTCCGTGGCCAACTCCTGAAAACGCCCAGACGCATCCACATAGATTATGCACGCTCAACAAACATTAGCGATTTTAAAGGAAATATTTAGTAGACACGGATTGCCTCGTACAACTGTTTCAGATAATGGAACGCAATTCCAAAGCACACTTTTTAAGATTTTACAGAAAAAAGAGGAATACAACATTTGTTCTCTATCCCAAATTACCCGATGTCAAATGGACAAGCAGAACGTTTTGTGGACACCTTTAAGAGAACATTAAAGAAACTAAAGGACGAAGATGATACTCGCGACAGTTGCAAACGTTTTTACAGTGCTACCAATCAACACCAATTCGTTATATATAATAGAAAAATGCGCATTCATCTGGACCTCTTACAACCACCACCAGAGCAACAGCACACCAGGGAATTAAGTGATAATACTAAAAAAATGAAACGACATTTCGATAAGAAGCACGGTGTCATAAAAACAGAATTTACTGTTGAACAGAATGTATATACCACTCTTCATCGAGATAACAATAAATTCATATGGAAACCTAAAAAAATAGTTGAACGCAGAGGTAATGTAATGTACAATGTAGTTCTAGACAATGGTAGGCTAATTCGCGCACACACAAATCAACTTCGTGCACGAATTGCTGAAGTTCCACTGTAGCCAGCATGTAAACCGAGAATTGCACTGGGCGAACTATTAGAGATCGGCAGATCTGTAAATCAACAAATCTCTGAGACGGCACAAAAATATGATCTTAATAGTGTCTAACCAAGCTCTTGCAGAGAGCAACAGGTCATCGAGCCGATACCAGTTGATATGTCTAACTATGACGCGCCAGCAGTACAAGAGGCGACTGACAATAATTTCCCAAATACACCAAAACTACGTCGAACAACCAAGCAACGCAGACCTGTACGAAGGTTTACTCCACCGAGCAACTAACCAAGAAGGAAAGGTGTTGGCAACAATCATCTGAAGATGAGTCTTAGGCAACTCTGGCAAGGGATTAGAGAGAAAAGTGTGTGCGAAGTATTGAGAGTCACATATATATAATTGTACAACAATTAACTTTATTAAATTTATATTATTGGTTAAATAAATGAATTCTCAAATCACAACAGTTTGTATTAGATATATAATTTATTATGGATCTAATAAAATAATAATAATAATAATAATAATAATAATAATAATAATAATAATAATAATAATAATAATAATAATAATAATAATAATAATAATAATTAATAAATGAAACGAAAAACAGAATACCAAAGTTGACAAACGAAGAAAAATTAGATTCGAATCGAAACGCAGAATAGGGGTGATTATAATCGCCCACTAGGAAGGACTGTCAAAAATGTTTTTAATTTCAAGAAGAACAATTTAGAACGTTACAAGTCGAGCTGAAAAAAAGAAAAGACTTAGAGTTTAAGCAAGGAGGTCGGAGAAAAAATTAAAATAAGCGAACGTGCTGAGCGATTTATTATAAGAAAATTGGCTCAAAACCCAAAATGTGTTCAAGAGAACTAGCAGCAGAGTTAGAGGAAGAGATTGGTATTGTTCTTTGCCACGAGACCGTGCGTCAGAACTTAATAAAAAATAAATACTCATCAAGACCAGCAAGAAAAAAACACTCTTTAGCAGCAAATAAAGAAAAGAGATACCTATGTCATCGCTAAAAACAGCAATATTAGGAGAGTAGCCTATGAATTATGACCTAAAAAGTTAATAGGTTTATTGAAAAATCATTTAGAAATATAATATTAAATATGAAATATTCTAAATTCATAGTTTAAATCTATTCCCTGAAAACAAAACTAAAAGATAATTTTTGTGCAGAGGTTTGACAATGTAAAATTAAATAACAATTTGTTTTGTTTGTTGATTTTTTTTTTTTTTTTTTTTTTTTGAACTGTTTACAAGTTCAATCTCTGAAAATACCTATGAATTTGTTATATATATGTACTCAAAATATTGTTTTTATAAAAAAAAATTGCGTTAAATGAGCTTAAGAAGAGTTAATAAAAGAAAAAACTTTCAAGATAGAAATTAATTGTTAAAATATCTAATAATTTTAAATTTCTTTTGAAAATTGGCTTAAGTGAACCAGAACTTTAAACTTTACAATTAAATTTAAGATCTAACACTGTAGATTGCTCACCTGAAAATTTCACGTAGGACTTGCTTTCCAATTTTACGATAGCGATTAATTTCCGATTCATTTGAATCTAGCTTGAGCGCCCCTAGTAATGCTAATATGTCCTTTTGATATGATTCTATCCATTGTTGTAACATTACGTTTGTTACAACTTTTCGAACCGTTTCAGAACGATCATTAAGACCTTGTTCAAGCAGAGTTAAACGTTGAGATACTTTATATGATCTCACTGGATAACTACTCATATGAACATATGTATGACGACGAACTTTTTCATCAATATCCCAAAGGCGATCTAAAATGTATGGTATTGTGTGGTAATTCCTACCCATACTAGTAATAACAGCTTGGCGAACACGAGGTGATGGGTCTGAACAGAGATGATATTGATATGATCGTAATACCGGGTCATCTGGATTGTCTGGAATTTGAAGACGTTGCATAGCCAAAATAGCTTGCACGCGGACGCTCGGAGATATATCAACCAATCTCCCCACCATATATTCCATTATTCTATCACAAATAATATCATCTAAAGTTGCTTCGTTTCCAAGAGCATTTAAAATCATATTAACAAATTGACAGAGACGAAAACGAATGTGTGGATTATTTGAAATTGTCTGAAAAATAATACATACACATACATATGTAGTTGTTTTTTTTAAGTAATTAACAATTAAACCCACCGTTAGTAACCACCGACATATGTCCGATAGTAAAGGATGGGTTTCATCACATTCAAATGAGCTTACAAAATTGGCACAAAAAATTAGCGTTGTGTAGGCAAACTCGTTTGTTTCCTCAGCCACCATAGCTGTTTTTATCATTTTTATTAAGATAAAGATAAAAGCATCATGGTCCATCTAACAAATTATTTTTTAATAATTAGAACAATAATTTTATAATTTAAATTTACCTTTTCGTATAACTTCTTTAACTCCTTTATATATTTTTTGTGATAAGTTTCGTTCAATTGTACCTTAGACATTATAGCATAAAGTGGTCCATTGCTTAACATACTTGATTGGTTAGTCGAGACAGAATCTTTTTGTTTGACTTGCTCATTCTCCTTTTCTTCACTGGCAACAGGGACTTTTCGCTTTCTTCTCATTTTTAACAAAATTTTTAGTTGTGAACGGAAGTACAACCTTTATTATGGAATTCAATATGGAATTCAATAAGGAATTTGTTCTAAACAAGTGCACTCTTGTAATTACTATGCATCAAGCCGAAGTGCTGCCAAAATATGAATACTTGACGCTTGTTTGAAAGTTATTTTCTGGTTTGAAATTCAAATGAACTTAATAAACTTGACAGCACTCAAAAAAGGATATAACAGGGATGGTAAATGAATTTAAAAAAGGTACCGGCATGGCACAATAAACAAGGTAGACTCGCGGCGAAAAAAGGGTACAACTCTGTAATAAAAATACGTACATTTTGTTGTTGTATAAATCATTTTTGGCTGTCAAAATAAAAAATGTTAGTACATTTTGACACTGTAAGATGGTGACAATAAATAGTCAGCTGAGCTCTCGAGTTTACCTGTTATGAATTCGCCTTGGGTACCGGTTTTGAAAAATGCACTTATTATACTCAAAAAGAGTACTAAATACGCATGTTCTCTGACAAAAAAACTTATTTGTTTACAACATTATACATGACAATGACTTGTTGCCGCCCTAAAATATTTTTGTGTGCGGTATAAAATTACTGACGACTTATGCATTTTGAAGTTTTCTTTTCTCTCAGGCCGATTTTTGGCTTTGTATTTAAATGTCATTTATCTTTAAATTATATTTAAATACAAAGTTTCGATTTTCATCACACTCTTAAATGGAACCTAAATGCCCATTGATGTGCATATAAAGTCTATTTAAGTTTTTACGTAACCAAATGTTTTTACCAATGTGTTTTTTCATGATTAAAAAAATTGTGGCCAGTGATAGCATATTTTATGTTTTATATAAATGAAGTATAATATATTGATACTTGGTAATAAAAAAAATGAAAAGTGATCATTTATAAACAATTTTTTTTGTTTTTTAGTACTTTTCATGTTATTTCATGTCAGCAACAAAAAACGAAAAATTTTTTACTGAACAGCTGTTTTCTGCAAAATGATCTGCAATTGTTTTGAATTTTTGTAATGCTACCACATTTTCATCACATTTAAATAAGAATAATCATATAGGACTGAAACTCTATTTAAATACAAACTAAATTTAAATGAAAATCAAATAAATTTACATGTAAATACGAAGTTAAAATTGCTAGGTAACAAACTTTGTACCTAAAAGAAAACAACCTTTTTTTTTCGAAATGTAAACAAACGGTGAAAAATGTTGCAAAAATATATCGTTTTTGAACTCGAGGAAAAACAATTATTTTTAATTATATTTTAATTCGAAAAAATTGAACGAAAAGCCTGAGGACTATAGAATCTGATTTTACGGTTGTCAGTTTGTTTATTTAAGAAATAAAGGTGCTATGCATTAAATATATTAGTGTTTTTTTTTAACTTTTGAATTTAGTTTTTCCATAATATCTCGAAAACCTCGAATCAAGTTATTAACCCGGCTACCATTTTTTATTTAGAAAAATTGTGAAAATTTATAAGTTTATAAGCTAGTATCTCAAAAAGCATTCCGCGTGCACATATACTACGGTATACGTTTAATAGAGGATAAAAATACGAATCGATCGTGGTATAGGGCTTTTCTGAAAAGACTGTACGAACAAAGTTATTAACCCAGCAACCTTTTTTATTTACAAAAATTGTGAAAAGTTATAAGTTTTTCACTAATATCTCGAAAACCATTCCGAGTGTGCATATACCACTACATACGTTTGATAGAGGATAAAAATACGAATCAATCGTGGTATCAGGGTTTTCTCAAAAGCCTACGAAAAAAGTTATTAGCCGGGTTAAAAACTTTTTCGATATTTACAAAAATTGTGAAAATTTATGTTTTTCACTAATATGATGTAGCCAAGCTTAATAAAAAAAAAAATAAATTTTGAATTTTTAAACATCTTAGGTGACGATGTTTTGCATTACGATATGTAATTGTGTGCTCAATTTATATTAAAATCGGTTCATTCGTATAATTCAAAATTATACCCTCCTGGCCATAGTTCTGAAAACAGATATGTATATTCCATTGCAACCACAAAAAAATAAAAGTTCTGTCTATGATTTAAATTTTATTAAACTTGATTTTGCCGTTTAGCCTTGATTGATGTATAAATAATCAAACTTGCAAATAGATTTCTAATATATGTATATTAGATTACGGAAATTTATTATTAATATTACTTTTAAGCTATGAGGTATCGATATAAAACTGCGACCATTACTAAATGAAGTTAGAATATAGATATTGGTTAATTTTACACTCCTTAAGTTCATGATAAAAATATATATATGAGCGGAATTTTTAAAATAAAAGTTAAGATCACTGAAAACAGCTGTTGTCATATAGTTTTACACATCAAACAGAACGTGCTTTCAATAAAAAACTAACACTTGTTATTGAACATAGGAAAATAACATATGTTATGTTTCAAGAGGTTTCTACTATATGTATAGTTTTACATATGGAAAATGTGACATACCATATGACTTGTACACGCAGTCTAAACTCACCTTTAACATGGTTGTTTAAACATTTGTTATAAAAATTCGTTTATAACATGACAATGTAGTTGTATTTCTGTTTAACAGTATTAGTTTGAAATTTGCACCTATAACAACATGTACATATTAATTCCGTTGCTCTGCCGTTGCTTAAATTGGTGAGTAGTGAAGACGGGCTCTTATAGTTCATTTTAGTGATCGTTCATTTTAGTTGATGTTAAAAATTAACTAGTTCAATCGCTACGTTTACTTTTAAACTATGAATTGTGTTTTGAACTACTTTTTATTAATCGCAAAGCTACTTTTTATTAAAATATGTATATCATATTGCATATAATTTTTAAAAATATTCAATTTATAAGTTCTTAAAATGGTTTGTAAATTGTATGGCAGCACTACATTGTTGTTAAAAAAGTATATATATATTTTTTTCTTAATAAAAGTCTTTATTTACAAGTTGAAAATATAAAAGGTACAGAGGTATGAGATTTTACTATAAGTACTACAACAATAAGAGTCTTATAATTAAATTTACAAAACTAATAACAATAAATATACAGCCTTAAGGAAAATAGCTCACAAAAACCTTTTTGATCTCTATGGAAGTTATAAAGAAATTTGTTTGGATAATCAAAGTTTGACAGTCTGCATTTTTCATTAAATGTCAGTGTCAGTTCTCTAGTGAAATCGTTTATCATTTTGTGTCCAAAGTTACTGTGAAGTAAATTTGTCGGATACCTACGAGGAAGATTATGAATTATTTTCAAATTCTTGTTTTGTATAATCTGAAGCTTTTTGGAATGAGTTTTCGCAGTTTATGAAACCGTACTTGACAGCTGTAACTCATAATTGGTCGAATGCACATTTTATATAACAATATTTTGTTTTTCATATTCAATTTAGATCTTCTGTTGAGTATGGGAAACAATGCCCGACCACACTTTATAGCTTTTTCACAAATTTGGTTGACATGTTGCTTAAATGTTAGTTTTTTATCCATTATAATGCCCAAATACTTGATTTCTGACTTTATAGGTATAACATTCCCACGGCACAACATAGATTGAGAAGGTATGCGTTTTGGCGACTTATTATATGGAAAAATAATGGCCTGTGTTTTATCATCATTGACCTTTATTTTCCATTTATTAAAATATTTTTGGCTTGAATTTAAGCTCTCTTGCATTTTCCTAACTAATGAATTAGATACCTTACCGCTGCAAATGAAAGGACTATCGTCAGCATAAAATGCTGCTTCCTGATTCCTGCGTAGAGTGATATCTGACGTGTATAACGAATAAAGCGTAGGTGACAAAACGGAACCTTGCGGTAGACCTGCGAGTATAAGTTTTTCATCTGATGAGATGCGCTCCACGAAAACTACAAATGAACGTTGGTCTAAAAAGCTTTGTTTGATTTTTTGTAAATATAAAGGAAAACTAAAAGAGTTAAGTTTATACAATAGGCCATTATGTCATACTGTATCGAAAGCCTTTTCAATGTCAAGAAATATAATACCTGTACTTCTACGATTTCTTTTATTATTCTCAATAATATTAACCACTCGTTTGATTTGATGTACCGTAGAGTGCTCTCTTCGGAATCCAAACTGCTGCTGATGTATAATGTTATTCTGTTCTGAGAACTCTACGATTCTTTTGTGGATTATTTTTTCAAAGACTTTATCCAACAAGCTCAAAATGCTTATTGGCCTATAGCTGGAAGGCAATTTTGGATCTTTTCCAGTTTTGAAAATAGGTATAACCCTGGCCTTTTTAAATATCATGGGGAAATGACCATTTCTCAAGCAGAAATTAAATATTTTGCTCAAAGTTTCAAAAAAGTAATCGGGCATATTTTTTAAAATAATGCTGTTAATTCCGTCTAAACCTGGGGCTTTGTTATTTTTTAAAGAAAAAACAAATGTCTTTACCTCTACTGCATCTGTGAATTCAAAATTGTCACTATCAGCGAGATTTACATTGTTAAGTTCCTGCACATAATTTAGAACCACATTATCTAAAGGTGATGAATTGTTGTTGGTGATATTATTGTTGCATCTAAAAACTTCCGCAATGGCATTTGCTTTTGCTTCACCGGTACTTAAAACTTCCCCATTTATATTTAGATCGGGGATTGCAGAATTACTACCTTTTAAAGCTTTTGTTAGTTTCCAAAACTTTTTAGAGCCGGAAGGCAGTTTGGAAATGAATTTAGCCTACACTTCATTTCTATCCCTTTTCAAATGAAAATCAATTAAGTGATTCAACTGTTTTAAAATGCTGATTAGTTGAGTTCTGTAACTAGGATCTCTACATCTTTTAAGTTTACGGTTATACTTGTTCCTCTGAGTAATCAGCATTTTAGACGTATTTGAAATTTTCCTCTGCCAAGGATTTTTCTGGCCAATTGGAATCTTGGAAAAAGCTTCTTTAACTATACTAACTAATTTATTTAATGACGAATCTAGGTTTATATTGTTAAACTCTATTTGTCCGATATTATGATTCTTAATTTCATTCTCGACCCAGTATTTAATTGCTGGCCAATCAGCCTGATTATACAACGGAACTGTAACAAAGTGATTTTGTGGTGTTCCAAAAATGTAACAAGATATTGGGGTGTGATCAGACTGTAAAATATTTGGATGTGACTGTAACTGCGAAAATGAACTGTTAGAGTTAATAAAATATCAACCGTGGATGGTTGGACTGGAATTATATTTTGGCCGAATCTAGTATGTGTATCCGGATGATATACATAATAACTCGAACTTAAGTGATGTCTGTACAGTTCTTTGCCAGCTGAATTGTTTGAAATACAATTCCAACTCACATGTTGTGCATTCAAATCACCAAAAATAAAATAGTCACTAAACGAATTGGTAAGAATTTCTAAGTCAGTTTTAAAATTAGAAGTGTAAACTGGATTATAAGCAGAGATAAAACTTACGGGACGTCCACTTATTTTAACTTCCACAGAGATATTTTCTATGGTTATTGTTTTAATCTTTGGTAACAACTTATGATCTATGTAATTTTTAACCGCTATAAGCACACCCCCATCATGGGTTTGACGGTCTTCTCTGTATATTTTGTAGCCTCCAAATTTTAACCTATGATACAGCTTCAGGAACGTTTCGTTAAGAAGTAGAATATCAATATTTTTCTCATGGAGAACTTTTTCGAGCTGTGCAGCTGCTGACTCAGTTGTTATGCCTTGAGCATTCCAGTGCATAACGTATACATTTTGACTACCCATGATTTTATATAGCATGCTTGAGCATCATGCCAAGCACTCTTAATTTGTCAAATTTATTTCGACATTTTTCATCATCGTTGTTGCTGTCGTGGGGTCTGTTTTTCGAAACCTCAGAGTACAAACTTTTCCTTTGGAAGGTGTGCTCTCGTGAATCAGTTGGTTGACTCTGACTTGACAGGTGTGGGAACTCAGTCTCATCATACACATGATTAATTCTCGACTTGTTGAAATTAGGTCTTGACTTAGAAGTTAATCGTAGGCGCATTTCTAAATAATCTTTACGGCAAGGGCATTTAGGATCGTCGGACCTGTGATTCGAGTTTCTTAAGTTCTTTTGGCTACAGTTGTGGCATTTATAAACAACATTACTCCCTTGAGTGTTTTTGGCCAATACACACTCAGTCTGGTCGAGATTGCCAGCACAAACTGCGCAGACGATAACTCTATTGCAGTTTTTAGCTCCATGTCCGTACATAGAGCACTTCGTACATTGCGTAGGCCCTTTATTCCCTTTAAGAGGTCTTCTCCAGTAAACAGCAATATTGCAAAAGTACTTTATTTTCATAATATCATTTTTTGACACTTCTTGTTTGTTAAACTCAATCAAGTATATAGCGTCATCAGCTGTAGTCCTTTTGGTTACGATTTCTTTGACACTTACTGGGTTTATGTTGTGCATTTTAACCAATTCCTCCTTTAAAAGCTTTGCGTCTGTTCTTGGCAAACCAAATAACACTAACTAAAAGTGCTTTACGTCTTTAACTTCGTGTGTATAAAAACTGTACTTCAGTTCACTCAGCTTTTTTAACGCAGCTTCATACAGGACCATTGTATTGCATGTAACTTTAGTTCCAATTGTCATTCTCTTGAAGAAGTACTCCTCACCAAGTATTTCCCAAACTTTTGAGAAACTGTGACACGAGTCTACCACTATTGGTGGAACCCTTTCTTTGACTGCTCTTGCCTCTTCTTCTTCTTCATTTGCTAGAAAATGAAACCTGTTACTAGGGCCAGGATCAATCCTTATCGTCTTAAATTTGGGACTATTCCCAAAGTAATCTCGCTTCTGGCTAGCCATATTGGAAGCGATTTAAAGGAAAAATTAAATTTTCAAGAAAAATCACACACGAGCAAAAAATAACACGTTGTTTACAACTCAAGGCAATGTTGCCAGAGGAAAAAAAAGTATATATCAATACACGGAAATACATAAATACATTTCAGTTAATTTTTTTAATAGTTTCCAATGCCAGTAGTAAAGCAGCTGTGGTTTGATAAACATCTCTCGCGTCGTTGTCATCAGGCCTGATCCTGTTTAACACACCACCAGAGTTTTGCGTCTTACTCTCGCATTGGCTAATGTTTTGCCTTGACTAACTGTATCGAGTTACAGTTTTTGGTGGTTTTTTCCATTAACCCAATGCATTCGTATATGTTTGTTAACTGTATATACATACTAGAGTTGTGTTTGTCATGCATGATACAAAGCAAGGCGAATTCATACCAGGTGTAGGCAGTAGAGCAACAACTACAACAAAACAACAACTTTGACATTAGATTAGCAGATATGACGCAATGTATTTTTTACAAAACATTAGCAAAAAAAACGAGAGAAAAAACAATCAGCTGGGCTATCAACACCACCTGGTATGAATTCGCCTTGATACAAAGAAAAAGAGATAATGCATTGCGTAGGTCCGTTATTTGTAAATAAGCATCAGCTGTTTTTGTGTGACGTAATAGTAGTGAATTAAATTTTGTTAAAAAGTTTTTCATTTCGGCTTGTGTTAAAATAATTAAAAAAATAAAGGTTAATTTTCTAAAAGAAATATTTTTTTGTTAAAATGAAGTGCGCTGTAGTGAATTGCAGCAAAAATAACCAAGGAAAAGCGCCTGCTTGTAGTATTTTCGATTTCCAACAGACGGCGTCCAGTGAAACAAGCCGTACCAAAATTTTCGGCGGCGGCTGCTGGGCAATTTATAACCGGCGGTGGCGGCGGGACGGCTCAATTTCGGCTTGACTTTATTATATTGATGCTTAAATAAAACATTACTCGTTTAAATATTTTGTTTTTATTTGATATATAATTTTATTAAAATTTTAATTCAAATCAAAATTTTAATAAAATCCGATTTATAAAAATTTTGAATTAAACTAAAATTTCGATTTAATTTATTAATTTTACTAAAATTTTTATATAAAATAAAAAATTTTTATAAATCGAAATTTTAGTAGAAAATAAGTTATCTTTTTTATTATAATTTATATAAAAATATTACATAGGAATTTAGCCGGAGATCATAATTGAATGCTAT